>PVIA01002386.1:0-212712 GCA_004024845.1 Tonatia bakeri | reverse complement strand
GGAGGAGGAGGGAGGGGGGAAAGATATAGAGAATAAGTAGCATAGACAGTAGGTAGAAAATAGACAGGGGGAGGGTAAGAATAGTATGGGATATGTAGACACTAAAGAACTTACGACACATGGACATGAACTAAAGGGGGAAATGAGGGTGGGAGGGGATGGGCAGGGTGGTGGGGAGTGAAGTGAAGGGGGAAAATGGGCCAACTGTAATAACATAATCAATAAAACAAAGAAAAAAAGAAAAGAAAACATTGCAGGGCCCACAAGTCCCATTCTACCGCTGGTCCCAAGCTCACCAGATATTCTGCTTTGTATTACACAGTCCAGAATTGATGTTTTTTACCTGAGAAATAAAGCCAACGCACTTATTTACAAAATTATATTAGTCTATTTTCATTAACAAGCTCACAACTGTGAATTATTTTCCTTCTATAAAGTGTGATTCACAGCAGCATTGCCCTTCATCTATTATTACCTTTTCAAATCTTGAAGTGCTCCTCTATGGAAAGAAATGCAGAGTCATTAAAGTGGGTAATCTCTTTAAACAAAAAATTGTTTTATCTCTTGATTCTGATATTTCGCATTAAAAGAGATATACAATGTCTCTTATGAAATTTCCTGATGACTTTATTAACAAGGAATAAAAACATAAACAAGCTTCTCCAAAGTCATTAAATTGTATCCATCCCAGTTAAATTCCATGGCCAAGTAGTAGTATGAAAGGAATATTCATTGTTGATGGTAATTGCTACACTTATGAACAAAATAAATTCAGTAGTGAAATATTAGGTTGTTGAATTTGTTTTTGTTTTGTTTAAAATGTGCCTTTAACTTGTTTAAGAAACAATTTAAAACAAACATCTATAAAATCTTCAGAATCTAATGTAAACTATAAAATGTAGTGAAGATTGGAATCAATAAATAGTCTATATTAAATATTTTTTGACAAATATTAGTGGATGTGTCAGTGTTTTCAAATAGCTAGAACTCAATAAAATATCTGTTAAATGAATGATTTGTTAGGAACCATCTAGGAAACACTAGTATTTATATCATTAATCTATTTGTTACAGCCTTCTCCCATTTCAACATGCAGAAAGTAAAATTATCCTTACCATCTACTATTCTTTGCAATAATATTATAGGAAATAATAGCCAAAACTTTTCCAAATGTAATAAAAATTACAAACACACAAAGGCAAGAATCACAACAAATATAAAGTATAAGAAACATGAATATTACACAAAGGCATATTACTATCACATTGTTTCAAACCAGTAATAAAGATAATATATTTAAAAGAGCCAGAGAAAAGGCCATACAAAAGAAAAAAGATGAAGATAA
This sequence comes from Tonatia bakeri, assembly GCA_004024845.1. NCBI lineage: Eukaryota > Metazoa > Chordata > Mammalia > Chiroptera > Phyllostomidae > Tonatia > Tonatia bakeri. Next base: position 211,367 of record PVIA01002386.1, on the reverse strand, counting down.
AAAATTTCTCATGTAAAAAAAAAAAAAAACAGGACTTCTGGCCAAGATGGAGGTATAGGTAGATACACTTTGCCTCCTCACAGAACCAAAAGAAGGACAACAACAAATTTAAAACCAAAAAATAACCAGAACTGCCAGAAAATTGAACTGTATGGAAGTCTGACAACAAAGGAGTTAAAGAAGAAACATTCATCTAGACCAGTAGGATAGGAAGAGATGGGACACTGGGGTGGAGAGGAATTGTGGCAAGGCAGCAGCTAGAGGACCAGGTGAGCAAGGCAGAGGCTGGCAGACTAGGTGGTCCCACATTTTCATGGAGATAAACCAGGAGGAACAACTGGGGAGCGAGACAAACTGTGCAACCCAGGGTTCTAGTGTGGGGAAATAATACCTCAAAACCTCTGGCAATAAAATTCTGTGGGGGTTGCTGTGGTAGGAGAAACTCCCAGCCTCACAGGAGAGTTCATTGGAAAGTTCTAGGACCCCACATGGTTTTAGAATGTATACAAAACCACCTGGGAATCAGCACCAGAAGGATCCCATTTGCTTGTGGGTAAAGGAGAAAGTGACTGAAAGCCCACTGAGAGCTGAGCAAGCAGCATTGTTCCCTCTCAGTCCCCTTTCCAACATACAGTGCTATAATGCAGTTATGTGGGTTGCCCTGCCAGGCGAGTACCTAAGGCTCTTCCCCTTACTACATAACAGGCACATCAAGACAAAGAAATATGGCCAAAATGAAAGAACAGATCAAAGCTCCAGAAAAAATACAACTAAATGATAAAGAGATAATCAGCCTATCATATGCACAGTGCAAAAACACTGTTAATCCAGATGGTCACAGAATGGCTGAGTATGGTCACAAAAAAGAGGAAAAAATGAAGGCAATGGAAAGTGAAATACAGAAAAAATGTAAAGGGAACCAACAGTGACAGGAAGGAAACCAGGACTCAAGTCAATGATTTGGAGAAGGAAGAAATAAACATTCAACCAGAACAGAATGAAGAAACAAGAATTCAAAAGATGAGGAGAGGCTGAGGAACCTCCAGGACAACTCGAAACATTCCAACATCTGAATAATAAGGGTGCTGGAAGGAGAAGAGGAAGAGCAAGAAATTGAAAACTTATTTGAAAACATAATGAAGGAGAACTTCCCCAATCTAGCCAAAGAAATAGACTTCTAGGAAGTCCAGGAAGCCCAGAGAATCCCACATAATTTGGACCCAAGGAAGCACACACCAAGGCACATCATAATTGCATTACCCAAGATTAAAGATAAGGAGAGAATCTTAAAATCAGCAAGAGAAAAGGAGATAGTTACCTACAAAGGAGTTCCCATAGGATTATCAACTGATTTCTCAAAAGAATCCTTGCAGGGAAGAAGGGGCTGGAAAGAAGTATTCAAAATCATGAAAGGCAACAACCTACATCCAAGATTACTCAAGCCAGCAAAGCTATCATTTAGGATGGTAGGGCAGATAAGGTGCTTCCGAGATAAGTTAAAGAAGTTAAGTTAAAGAAGTTCATCATCACCAAGTGTTTATTATATGAAATGTTAAGGGTACTTATCTAAGAAAAAGAAGAATATCAAAAACTACGAACAGTAAAATGACAACAAACTCACACCTGTGAACAACTGAACCTAAAAAAACAAAAACAAAAATTTCTCATATAAAAAAATATAACCTAGATACCAATGTTAAAGTAGCATCTTTAAAGAAATAAAAAGAATAAAATGTCATTTCACAATTCTTATAGTAATGAAACAATATGTATATTATCATCATAATGTTGTACAAAAAATAGATAGATACATGTTTGTAGAAGCCTAGTAACATCCAGAAATAAAGGTATATGCTCACAGTGTGCCATATAAGAGTAGTAGAGAAAGATTCTGGAAGAGCAGAGGACTTTTGACTTTATACATGTAATCACACAACAACCAAATTATTAATTTGACATATAATTTACATAAATAAATAGCCTAGAGAGATTAGGACTTCCTGATAAATGTTTTAACTCCTTTCTTCTCATTCTTCATTTGTATTGCACCGAGTATAATGATTATTTTTTATTTCAAGATTTATAGCAATAAGGGGAAGGAGTATTTGCTTTTGCTAAGGATATTACTCAATTTTATTTAAACCTTACAAAGTGATCACCATGACAGTTCTAGGACTCTGTCACCATGCAGAGTTATGATGTTATTGGCTCTATTTCCTGTGGTATACCTTACATTCCCATGGCATTTGTTTTGGCTGTTTTTACACATGTTGTCTTATTTCAAAAGACCCCTGAACACCAGGTAAATAAAACAAAAGTAAAAACAATCATAAACCAAACCTACTTACAAATAGTTTTTTATTTTGCCTAGTAGTTAATTAAAATCTCGATTAATTATTTAGATCCTGGTAGCTATAGAGATGGATTCTCTGTATGAATGAAATCTAAAATAAGCCGAACAAAATGGATAAAATAGCCAAAGTGGCAAATTTAAGGCCCAGAAAGCTGGCTGCCTCCAGGGTATAATTGCATTTATTTCCAGAGAACCTCACCCCTTGAATTAATGAGAACATTTGGATTTTTTTTAACTTTATCTCTATTTGATTCATAACAGACCAAAATAGAAGAAACTACAAAAATGGTTCCATAAATCTTTAGAAAAAAAACAGTCTTTGGCTGACCTTTTCACTAGTAGGTCTATTTAAGGACAACGGATTTCTGATACAACTAAATAGCCAACATTTCAAATTGCTTATAGCCTGACAATGTTATATAATTCTTATAAATTAATAATGAGTTTTCAATGCTGAAACACCCTATAGAACATAAAAGAAGATTACGATTCCTGCCCAAACAGACTGTTTAAAGAAATCACTTTTCATTTAGAATAATTTTGCACCATAGTCAATTGCCAGCTTCACCAATGGGTTGTAGCAAACAGATTGTGTTCTAACAGTCCATTTGTAAATTTTTTATTTGGAAATTGGAATACATTATTTACTTTGTTTAAAAACAATGTTAGATTTAGTTCTAGGCAGACAGATCTCTAAGCCTATTTAGTGTCTCTTTAATACATATAGCATATGCTACAAGAACTACATAGTAGAAAGACCTTTTTAAATATTAATTTTCATAAATAAATAAAAGAGTTCTAAGTTGGAATTTGAGAAATGCACCATCCCTTGCTAAGGTGGTAGCTAGAACTTTTCCATTCCTACATATTTCTCTCCCTAATACAAAGTAGAATCAACATACAAAACTGTAAAATGCCTTTATCTTGTTGATCGTCCTTATCCCTCAATAGAATGTAAACTCCAAAAGGGCAGGGAGTACACTAAAGAGGCAATTCTTAATGAAATAAGGTGGGGATGAAGGGTAACTACATAGAATCAATATTATGGTTGAGAGTTTGAGCAGAAAATAATTATAGAAAGATATAAAGAAAGTTAAATTAATTATAAACTCCACAAACAAGCTATACAGAAGCCATGGTTCAAATATAAGGTAATGGCTCTAAATTAAATTAAGCAGATATTAAGAAAAATAGAATGCAATCCAACACATAGATAGAATTACAGATAGAAAGATAACAAGTAAATGATAACAAAAACATATGCTTATTCCTCCAACTGAAAAAAAAAGGCAGTGAGAAATTCCAGGAGATAAAAAATGTGTAAAAAGATTAATTTTAGAATACCATGCAATTTAAATGTGGCATAGTTTTCAGCACCTCGTAGAATTCAGAAAGAAACCATTTGAAATTTATACTAGACATAGGGATCTATATTAGGAATTCAAGAGAACAGAATATAAATTTAGGAAATTAATTTTTTCTTCACTGAGCAATATTTACATCACCATAAGCAAATGTTTATTAGTTTTCAATTTTTAGAATTAACCTGTAGATAAAACATCATGTTTTTTAAAAATGAAAGGAATTTGAATGTTATCAAGCTTTAACAGTGTAAAAATAAATATATGTCTAAAAATGTTGGGTGACAGGAATGGGGAAACTGGGTGGTCAAAAGAACAGGAGCACTGATAGTCTTATTAAAAAATGTACAAGAGATATGGCCTACAGTTGAAAGAATTATACATTTGTATTATATATAGTCCTCATATCACTAGGAATTTCATCACAAGAGAAACTAGAAAAGGATAATGTAAGTATGTTGGAAAATCGACAGGTAGAAAATGCTAGACATAGTTAATCTTCTACAATGATAAGAAGAAAATAATCATTTCTAGGATTGATAAATCAAGGAATAACAGTATAATGATTTCATTTATTTGGAATCTAATGAACAAACTGAACTAACAAGGAAAATGGGGATGGACTCATAGATGGAGAGCAAATAACAACTAGTGGTGGGGCAAGTTAGGGGGTGGAAGGATTGAGCAAAAAGGAAAAAGGACTCATGGACACTGACAACAGCATGGGGGAGGGGTTTATAAGGAGTCTATATGGTAATGGGAGAAATACAATAAAGATTAAATAAAAGAAGAAATAACAGGATAAACACACTGTTTGAAATACTAGGGAACCACAAAACAAGGAAACCATTAGAAAGGGTTTTAATTGCTCTCAGGGGGACAGCACGGGAACCCAGACCACTGTTTGTCAATATAGACATTTCTGTGCCATTTTACTTTTTAAACATTTCTGTGCAACATTTAGATTTTTACAAATATTGTATGTGATAAGAAGCGATAAGTAAGCACATCTATGCTCAATAACATGCCGGAGCAGGTTCAACATGAGTCCTGAGCAGGAATGTATGAGCCAAACTATAGTTTGGAATTCCAGGAAATCATAGCCCTTTAGGTGCAGAGAATCATGAAGTCAGAGAAAGTAAAAACCCTTTGACTGACCTCTGTGCAGTCACACCCAGAGTCTCCAATCCCCACTGATGAGCTGAGCACATTTTTTAAAGTGTTCACCTAACAATTATGGGATAGACACCTCATCAAACTTCAAAGACACAAGCAGTTAGTCAAACTTAAGAACAGCCTCTCCCAGTCCCCGCCGTAAAAGCATTGTCTCTGGCCCTGGCCAGGGTGGCTTTGCTGGTTAAAGCGTCTCCTCCAGGAGACTGGAAGGTCTCCCATTGGATTCCTGTGTCAGGGCACATGCCTTGCTTGCACATTCGGTCCCAGTTGGGGTGCATGTGAGAGGCAACCGATCAATGTTTCTCTCCTTCTCTCTCCCTCCCTTCCCATCTCTTTAACATCAATAAGCATGTCTTTGGATGAGGATAAAAAAAGAAAATTCTCTCTGGTAAACTTTCTCTGTGAGTGTAATCTGAACAGGTCTGTAGGAATTTTCTTCTATGAAAATCTGTCTTGCTTGAGAGATGAAATTAATATGCATTGTTTAATTTTTGTAAAATTACTTTACTTTCCAACTTTATAGATATATTTTTTAAAAAGATTATATGTATGCTAGATAATTAAAAATATTACAGAGGGAAAATAAAGCAGGTCAAAGATAACATGTTGACATTTTAGGTAGCATTTCTAGGCACTCTAGTGAGAAGACTGAAGGAGATGAAGCAGTTAACCATGCAGGACATGGGGATAAAGGGGATAAGAGCTGCAAAGACCCCGAGGTGCAATATTTAGAGATTAGGTGTGAGATGTAATTTGTGCAGGAGGGGTGGTGATGTGGCTGGAGAGGTAGAAATATCATATAGAGTCTTGATCAAAGTGAAGACTTTGGGATTTCCTCCAGAGACAGGAGAAATCTTGAAGATGTTTGAGCAGGAGGATGGCATGCTGGGATCCCTCAGGCCCTGGGTTAACATTGTCTGAAAACATGCCAAAGCAAAAATAGGGAGACCAGTGATAGTGATGAGAAATGGATAAATTCTGGATTTATTCTGAAGGTAGAGCTGATAGAGGAGAAAGAAAAGAGTCAAGTATTAAAGAAAAATTTTTAGCATAAAAACTGGAAAAATAGAGTTGCCATTCACTGAGAGGTGCAAGACTCAGGGACAAAAACGGGGTGGATGGAGCATGTCAGGAGTTCAGAAATATCTGACTAGAACAATTCTTTCTAGATAAAAAGAGATCTTATTCATATTTTCACCATAGCAAAAATTTGAGTGAATCAAAATACTTGTCTATTTTTTAGATTTTTTTGGTAAATGAAAGCATGACCATTTAAAATTTTAAAATATTACTAATGGTGTCACTTTTTAGAATTATATACAAAACCTATCTCTGGAGTATGTCAGTCTTGTCTTGGATATGTATTGCAGGAGAATCTGCCTGTAATACAACAATTAAGCATGCAAAGAAGCAGCTCATTTATTTTGGTCCTAAAAAAATATCATTAATCAAATGTATAAATGAATGAAATCACTTCTTCCATGTTTATTAAAAGTCATTATGAAAATGCCATCTCTGGGCTCCGCTGACAATTTTAAACTTAATGCAGCTTTTAATCAATGGCTACAAAATCAATTATGGCACCACTGGGCATCTTAAGAAAGGTAAATTACTACCAGTCAAAAAACATTTTCTTTTAGATTTATATCCTTACAGATAATATTAAAAAGAGAGAGAGAGACTACAACTATAAAAAAAAAAAAACAGAACGATGTTTTCCATAGAGGTAGTGCTGTGCAGTGGGAAGGACCTGTAGTAGAAAGAGGCAACCTTGAGTTCTGTGATCTGCATACCAGCCGTGTGATCCTTAAAAAGTTACCCAATTTTATTTATTCAAATATTATTGCTGGCTTAGTGCAGATCAAACTTTGAAGTCAAGCTATTCATTTGCTTGGGAAGTACAGGTATGTGTTCACGACAGGTAAAAGATGGATGGGTAGATGAATGAACAGATAGATAAATCTATCAAATGTTGGTGTACCTGAAACTGTTTTGTAAAATTTAAGTGCTATTTCAATGTTGATTATAAGGTAAAATATTCACCTGCTTTCATAATGTATTTTGTTCCTCCACAATAATGGGAGATAACAGATTTGGATTTTAAAGGTAACAACAATTCATTAATTAAATCAACCTCAGGCTATACTGCCACCTTATGAGGAATGTTGTTGATAGCTTTTCTATTCTCCATCCTAAATTATACCCAGCCATAGTAGTTAGCCCTTTCCAACAGAAGATATCAAATATAATTAAAAGATAACATTAAGATTCTCCACCTACAAAATAGAAAATAAATATGGCCCAGTGTAAATATAACCCTCATTAAAATGTCTTCATTCAAAAGAACCTATGCACTTCAATGTTCATAGCAGTACAGTTTACAAATACCAAAGTGCTAGAAACAACCTAAGTGCCCATCAGTAAAAGAATGGAACAAAAAACTGTGGTACATTTACACAATGGAATTCTATGCAGCAGAAAGAAAGAAGGAACTCCTACCCTTAGCAACAGCATGGATGGATCTGGAGAGCATTATGCTAAGTGAAATAAGCCAGGTGGTAAAAAACAAATACCATATGATCTCACCTATAAGTGGAATATAATCAACAAAACAAACAAGCAAGCAAATATAACCAGAGACATTGAAATAAAGAAGAAACTAACAGTGACCAGAGGGGAGGGGTGAGGAGGGTAATGGGGGAAAGAAGGGGAAGGGTCAAGTCAAGGAATATGTATAAAGGACCCATGGACAAAGACAATGAGGGGGATTGAATGTGGGAGGTGGGGTTTGGGTAGGGCGGGGGAGAATAATGGGGGGGAAAGGGGGACAACTGTAACTGAACAACAATAAAATTTTGTTTTAAATCATGTAAGAGTCTACCTTACTATCATAGTTGTTTCCAATACTAGGCTTATTTAATAACCTCTATTAATAGTACTAAAAGTATTTGTTTGTAGAACATGTAGGTATATGTCAGAATTCTCTATTTCTTTTCAGTGTGTTTTCTAAGTCCCTCTAAGGAATTTAGCTAATCACTATACCCGCTTAAAATAGGACTATTAGAGATGAGGTAATTATATGACTGATAAAAAGGTTCTAATCAATTATAAAAAAGAATTTCTTAAGAAGAACTTATAGTAAAAACAGAAATTCTCTTGTAATTCATAGTCAAAAAAATAAATCCTATTGCTTTTTTTTTTAAGATTTTATTTATTTATTTTTGGAGAGGGAAGGGAGGGATGGAGAGAGAGAGAGAAACATCAATGTGCGGTTGCTGGGGCCACGGCCTGCAACCCAGGCATGTGCCCTGACTGGGAATCAAATCTGCGATGCCTGGTTCACAGCCCACGCTCTATCCACTGAGCTACACCAGCCAGGGCATATCCTATTGCTTTTATGAGTTAAAATTCCTATGAAATTAGTAGTCCAAAATTAATTCTCCTCAATTTCTTATTCCACTCAATTTCAAGACAGTGAATTCTCAGTGCTGGGGAGATGCAGCATTCAGCAGCTACAGCCTAGGTAATTCTTTTGGAGGCTCAAGATAGAATGTATTTACCTCTAAGTATCTTATAATATGCATCTCTAAAGGGCCTAAAAAGTTAATAGGACATAAAAGATTATCACAGCATTTGCCCCTTATCCATCAAATCTGGTAGAAGGAAAAAAAAAAAAGTACTCATCTTCTAAAATGTAGCACAGATACAATTATGCTTCCAAATTTAGTACTCATAATGCCAAATATCACAGAAGAGCTTCAGTGGTATCTGAGTGAAGGAAGGAAGTGAAGAGAGAATCTCGTCGTAAGCCAGACCAGAGCATCTAATTATACCATTCCTAACCTCAAGTTGCTTTCTCTGTGTGTTTGTTTTAAATGTTTAAAAAATTTGCAAATGTCAGACTCAGTCATTCCAGGAGCGTTCTTTCCCATTCATTATATTCAAATCCTCTTCATTTTTATTTCTTCCTTGAGCTCTGTTTCTTGTACCCCAGCGTTGATTTGTCGGTATTCCTTAATGACACAGCCTCCATTATGACTTGTAATTTTTCATTCCTGTGTCTCATTAGCTCTTTCTACTGCCTTTTCTTATAGAATACTTAGGTTTTAAATCTTCATCTTAAGAAAAAAGGTCTTCTTTTCTCCCATAGTTGATTCAGATAAATAATCATCAGTGGACTTTTGTATTAAGACTATTTTGTATTTAAGACTATTTTGCACTAGGACTATTGCTACTTGCGCCCTACTCTTAGTAGACAAGTGAAGACCAATAGTGCTTCTCAAAATATTGTCATTTACCTCACATTTGTTAGAATGACTGTTGTCAAAAAGACAATAAATAAGTGTTGGCAAGGAAGTGGAGAAAAGGGAACCCGATATACTGTTGGTGGGGATATAAATTGGTATAGCCACTATGGAAAACAATAGGTAAGTTTCTAAAAAAAATTAAAAATAGAATATAACATGATACTGAAATTCCACTTTGGGGTATTTATCCAAAATGAACAAACACACTAATTCAAAAATACATGCTCATCCCTATGTTCGTTGCAGCATTATTTACAATAACCAAGATATTAAAACAACTTAAGTGTCCATTGATGAACGAATGGATAAAGAAAATGTAGTAAATATATACACAATGAAATACTATTCAGCTATAAAAAAGAATGAAATCTTGTCATCTGTGACAACGTACCTTGAGGGCATAGTAAGTCAGACAGAGAAAGACAAACCCCATCAGATCTCACTTATATGTGGGATCTAAAAACAAAACAAAACCAAGTTCAGAGATAGAGAACAAATTGGTGGTTTCCAGAAGGGAATGGGTTAGGGGCTGGGGGGCCAAATGGGTGAGGGGGTCAAAGTTTATGAAATAAATAAGTCATAGGGATGTAACCTACAGAACAGTGACTGCAGTTAACGCTGTGCTGCATGTTTGAAACTGGTTGAGGGGGCAAATCTAAAAGTCCTCATCACGAGAAAACCATTGTGATTATGGATAATGACTGATGGTAACTACACTTGCTGTGGTGAGCACTGCACAGTGTATACAAATATTGAATCATTAAATTGCACACCTGAAGCTAATATAATGTTATGTGTCAGTTATATCTCAATTAAAAAAAACACACACTGTCATTCCTAGTATTTCCTTTTGTCATTGCCCAAAAGCTCATCTGACATGCTAACAATTTTTAAAAATAAACTTCTTGACTCTAGAACTGTTTTTGATTTAAACAAAAGTTGCAAGGATAGTACAGAGTTCCCATATACTTGCACCCTGCTCTCCCTATCATTGACATTTTACATGATGATGACACATTTGTCACAAATAATTAACTAATATTAATACATTATCTGAAGCCCGTGCTTTATTCGGATGTTTTTAGTTTCCGCCTAACCTCCTTTTTCTGTTCCATGTCCTCATTCAGGATACCACATTACATTTATTCTCCTCTGTCCTTAGGCTGCTGAGTTGTAACTGTTCCTAACCTTTCTGGTTTTTCAGGACCATGACTGTTTAAAGAGTCCTGGTAACAAGTCCATTATTACTTAAACTGGTTCCTTTCTTTCTCTATTTGATGTACTAGTAGTGTTTGCTGAGTTTAAGTGACTTTTTTCCATATGCTTTCCTTGTGTTTTTCTAATAAAGAAGCTTGTTTTTCTAATAAACTTCTCTAAATTTATAACTCCCATAGTGAGAGATATAAAAGCAGGGCATCTGAGTCTGCCCACAGTATTTTGTCCATTTTATCTTCTTTTGATGGGTAATCCCAACCATTAGAACCACCCTCTTTAGACCAACATAAATACAAAGCCCCAGTATACTGCTGTGCTCTCTGCATCATTTGGCCATGCCCTCCCACGGAGCATGAGTTCCGGAAATGTCTCAAGCACGTTCATTCAGGACAGCAGGAGCACCTTACTGCCCCCTTGTACTGACTCACCTAGTAATACCGTGAATATTTTACACCAATTTCCCTAATTTTCTCTTCTTAAATGTGTCCATATTTACTCCAAACCAAATCTTCCAGTTATTCTCATGAGGGATTCTGCATCTTCAGCTCTGAGAAGGTATTCTCTGTAGTTGTTTGGATCCCTCCCCACAAGGTGCTCAGTCCTGGCCTCTGCGGTCCAGGTATTCTCTCTGTGAGAATTCTTTGCATCCCAGTCAAACTGATTGCATACTTTTCCTTCCTCTTTAAACTGATACTTTTTCTTCTTCTTTAAACTGATATCAATTAGGTTAGGTTTAACAATTTTTCCTTTTATACCTGGCTCTCCTGGCCTGTAAGATATTATCATTCCCTTCATATGTGTCTGGCCTGTCAGCTAAAATATCAACTTTTCTAATAAGGAACTCTCTCTCTCCAGCTTACATAGCCAGTCTTCTTTTATTCTGCTTTTAACTAATCATTCCAGTTGCTTTTTAATTGCCTGAAAGAAAAAAACATCTTAAATTCTAGAGTTAAAGGTATAACTTCTTTTCATTGTTTTCTTAGACCATGGCTTTGCAATACTTTAATGTTCTGTTATACCTTTGTCTTATTATAAGAGGATCACATATCTGTTCAGAAGAGGTTTCCATTCATTTTTAGCTCTTCATTCATAATAGTCTACCACACTTGTGTAGAAACCCAGAAGTGTGGGCTTGGTCCAGGAAATCAGGACCCATAGTGAAAGTTTATTCAGTTAACAAATCTCAAGCCAACTTGAGGCCACATTATTTATTCCCTCCACACTTTTCCTTCTTGGCCCTGAAGGCAGGGGACACAGCATAAAGATAAACAGAATGAGTCAGCTGGTCCAGTCCTGCCTACACAGCGCCAGCACAAACAGTACAGGATGGAGCTAAAACCTCACCGGCGTTCTTTAGAACATGAAAAACTCAGCTGCCTTGCAGTTTAAAAGCAACAAATATTGTTACTCCTTCCAAGGTCAAAAAGGACTAATCTCAATTTAGCTTCACCTGAAATACTGGGCCAAGCTGTGCCTATGAATTTCAAGGTCTTGCGGTCGCAATCTTACCTGAAGGCATCTATATCCAGAAATGCTGAGGTCACCTGTGCAGCTAGGTTTGTCTTAGGCACAGGTGCTTGCAGTCTTGCCTGAATAAAAATTGTCACTTTTGGGGGACAAAGTTATTATATGCTTCAGTGGCCCCTCAAAGTCAAAAATCCCACCTGGCCAATTTAATAAAGCCTAAGGCCTAATGCCACCCACCAGAGTGCATGAGCTAAAAACCAATAATAAAATTGTAAAAGGCGGCCATATGGCATGCTATATAGAGTTACCACTTACCAAAGTCAAAAAAACCATCACTGTAACTTCTAATCTTGCTTGGTAGGTCAAAAACCAAAGCTACCATCTTGGATCATTTAGGATCTTGCTTTTGCAAGATGCCTCTTTCTCCACATCTCCTTCCTAACCTTCACTTCTTACCTTTTGCAAGGGGTCTGTCCAATGTATTGTACAATATTCAGGTGTTTGCAGATTTACTACATAATACTCTTCTCCCCCTATTGAATTTCAGAACCAAGTGAGAGCTGATTAAAAGGTCAGGGGGATGGAGATACCCCCTTTGTTACTGAGAAAACCATTGTGGCTACATAGCTTACATATGTAGCCACAATGCCTTCCTAACACTACACCCTACCTCCATAGTCAGGCCATCTACCATATCTTATGGGGAAAAGCACAAAACTATATTTCATCAAATAAAATACACCAGATTTGTAAGGCAGGCCATTATTTCATGCAACACTAAGAAAGAAATGAAGCCTTCCTGTCATTTAAATTAGGACCTAAAATTAATCATAAGATATACACATATATTTATTCAGAGATGCTACGGTTTTAAAAATGTGTCTTAGAACTGAAGAAACATGAGGGATCTGTACAAGCAGGCAGATCCCACACAAAGTAAAGGGAAGCAGTTAAGCCACACAAGCCCTTGTCATTCTCCCCTGCATCTTAGTATGAAGATTGACTCTTCTCCGCTGGGCAGCCGAGAGAGGAAGTGGAGAGGCCAGGCGGCGCCAGCCTAATTCTTGAGCATTTGGAAATATGAAACAAGGAGAAAAGAGATTCCCTCACTGAACCAAAAATTAATGTTTTATTTCAGAGAATTTATAATAGTATGAAAGGTAATGCTGACAGTAATCTCTAAAATCTTTATTAATGTGGGGGAAAAAAAACCTTGTCCTTCATAAAGGAAAACTTCTTCAGGAAAAATATTCTAAGTATAAAGTTAACATTTATTTTTAACTTGGAAACTATAGTACTATGTTAAAACTTTAATTTTAAGAGAACAAAGTATAGTAAACATTTTGGTACCATTTATAATTTTCAAACATTAAACCGGCATGTTGTATAATCAAAGGAAATAGGATCTAGACCTTCTTTTATCAGACAACACAATGTTATATTCAGTCTGATAAGGTCAATCAGTTTGACTTTTAGTTTATCTGAACTGTCTGGGGGTAACTTCCCTTTCAAGTCAGAGCTATTATGGTCAGTCTCCACAGCAAGAACCAATTGCTCACTTTCTACTTTGTATGACTAAAAGCATGTTTGCCCAGCATCATGGATAAAGGGACACTCGGGAGCCTGGTGAAAATGACCAACAAAAGCAAATTAATAGCCAAATGATGGAGCCCGAAGGTCTCATAAGCATTATATAAAGGCAATATTGCGTAGTAATCACCACATTATCTTTGGAGTCAGACAGACCTGAGCTCTAATATTGGCACCATTGCTTACTAAGCGGGCAGGCCACTTAACCTCACTTCACTTTAGTTTCTTAATCTATGTAAAGTAATAATAACTACTTCCACTCAGGCTTGCTGTATGAATTATGAGGCAATGTACATAAACCATTAGCACAGTGCCTGACCCACAAAAAATATAAACTTTTTTTTATCATGGTAGAACATACACTAGAGATACAGCTCCCACACGAGATGAGTACTGTTTTAACACTGGTTATTAATTTAGTTCAGCAGGTATTTCAGGTCCTCTGCCTTTTAGGCACAGGAAGAATTACACCTCTGGCCCCCTTGTGGCTGCTAGAATTAATTCTGTCCAATGAGTTATAAATAGAATTTATGCATCTCTTCTGGACAGAGCAGTTAAGTGTTAATGTGAGACACTCCAGATCTTTTTTTTCCTTTTGCCACAACTGGCAATGTTCCGTTTAGTGGCCCTTCCACCAGCCTGGCTCCCAGAATAAGGACAATATAAAGCAGAGCTCCTAGTCAACCCTCAATCAAAACATGCTTTGAGTGTTGTTTTAACCAAGATGTTGAGATTGTTATTATCAAGGCATGATTTAGTCAATCTTGACAGATACACCCAGTTAATCTCATCTATAAGAATCACGTGTTTTTATAATTACATTATCACAATGTCAACTTTAATATGTCTTACATCATCCTCCCATGGTTACAATCAAGCAGGGTGTTGTAGGAGTTCATTCATTCAACAAATATGTTCCTGACTGTGCACGAGGTTCCAGGCAAAGAACACTGAACAAGTGGACATGGTACCTTTCTTCATACTTTATCACGAAATTGACTGAATTGTGGGGGCTGGAGAAGATAATAGATGTTAACCAAAAATCTTCATAGATTTTGACTTCATTATTTAATTTAGATTTTGTATAGACCTATCCCTATCATACTTCCAATGATTATGTTCACAATAGGTTTATAATCTCATTGATTACCAAGGAATCTGACACTCTCAGTAATGATATTATCCCTTAAAGCTAAAACACACCTGGGACAGGTAATCATTACCTGCTTAAGCCCTTAGTAGGAATGGGTTTATTTGATAACACTTTATATATTGTAAAATTATTGAAGGTTAAATCCTGAGAACAAGATTAACTCAGCAGAATTTAAAAGGGAATAAGCTGAGACTATGAGGAACCACCTAAAGGAGTACCCATATGGTAGAAATGGGCACAACAGAAAAGCATCATCCTGTGCATACGGAGTAAAGAGAGGCAAGGCAGGATGTCAGAATACATACTGGACTGAAAATCAATTAGCTTGACGGAAATTCTGGCTTTACTACTTATTTGCTATACGACTTAGAATAAGTCACTTAATTTTTCTCAGCCTTAGGTTTCTCATCCAGAAAATATGAACAATAGTTCTTTGTTTTGGTTTGGTTTTTTTAACTCAAGATATGTTGTAGTAAAATCGAGAAGTGAAAGCATTTTGAAAACTTAAAAACGGTTATTCAAGCCCTGGCTGGGTGGCTCAATGGGTTTGAGTGTTTTCCTGTACACTGAGAGGCTGCATGTTTCATCCTCCAGCTGGGCACCTATTTTGGTTGCAGGTTTGATCCCTGGTCAAGGCTCATGTGGGAGACAATTGATCGATATTTCTCTCTCACCTCAGTACTTCTTTCTTTCCCTCTCTCTCTCCCCCCTCCCTCCCTCTCTTCCCCACACCCTGTATTGTTTCCTCCCTTGCTCCTTCCCTCCTCTCTCTCTTCCCTCAATCTAAAATCAATGTGTGGAGGGCTGGGGTGATAGATGTGGTGAGGGGAGGCAGAAAACTGTACTTGAACAACAATAAAATAATTAAAAATAGTAAATAAATAAAATCAATGTGCATATCCTCAGGTGAGGACTAAAGAAGAAAACAAATACAACCCAAAGAAAAAAATGCTAATATGAGCAAGAACAGGCCTCTCAGGAAGGCGTGGGTGTCACAGATTTATCTTGGTTATTTCCACAAGAGGGAACATAATGGAAGAGGCCAGTGGTTCCCATCCTGTAACAAAGTGTCAAGGCTTTTGAATGTTTTCCTTTGTCTGAATGTTTTACTTTCTATGTAAACTAACAGGGATACAGGGTGTTCCTAAAATAAAGTCACTCTTACTCAACTGTATTCCAATATCCTCCTTCAGTGAAAGAAAAAAAAATGAGCTACAGCTGACAACAGAATTCAGAATAACTTTAAATATACCTTTGAGAATGACAGTCAGCTGAAACATCATCAAATTGGGCTGCTGGGCAAAAAACGCTTGAGGAGCACTGAACTAGCTAACTTCTCGGTAAGTCTTCCATTGTTCTTACTCGACAAGTCTTTCATCTGTACATGTTCTTCAGACAAGTTAGGAACTCAGATCCTTAAAATATGAATGAGTGAGAGTCAGGATGGTCAAGAGGAACTTCATTATTGAAAGAGTAAACTACTAAGAAACAAAAATAATTTACTTAAGGCAGAAAAAGGGGTTTGAGTTTCTTCCCTGAAAACCCTAAGGACAACCTTTCTCAACACTTTAATCACTGCAACTAATAAAAGTACACTTTCCCTAGTTGGTGTGGCTCAGTAGATTAAGCACCAGCCTGCAAAAGAAATGGTCGCAGGTTCAATTCCCAATCAGGGCACAAGCCTGGGTTTCGGGCCAGGTCAGGTCCCCAGTGGGGGTGCGTCAGAGGCAACCACACATTGGTGTTTCTCTCCTTCTCTTTCTCCCTCCCTTTATCTAAAAATAAATAAAATCTTTTTAAAAAACACATTTGTTCTACAACCTTTAGATTATGGTTTAGGAAAAATAATGAGTAATCACTGTAAAGATTTGTGACTAACACATAACCCAATTACTCTAATAAACATTTCCTCAGAACTTTAATCCAACACTTCTCTTCCATCTGAGATATTCTGAAGGGAACAGTATGGGTTTTGTAATTTGCGTTGTGTCCTACTAATTTGACACTACATCTGATTGAAGTGTCATGCTCTCAGTGAATGAATCTCCACTTCCAGACTAAACCAGAGAATAGAAACAACTGCCTAATTAAGGTTTTGACTGAATTGCTAAGATAATTCAAGCAAAACATGATTTTCCTAGGAAAATTTTTCCTTTCACCGACTGACTTATTTGATCTCACCTAAAGTGGAATGTAATGAACAAAATAGAACCATAGACATGGAAACATGGAGTACCCTGAAAGTGACCAGAAAGGAGGGGGGAGGGGGACAATGGTGGAAAGAAGGGGAAGAGACTAGACAAAGAACACGTATGAATGACCCATGGACATGGACAACAGTGTGGGAATTGACTGTGAGAGTGGGGGGTGGGATGGGTAGAAAAGGACAAAGGGGGAAAAACTGAGACAACTGTAATAGTATAACAATAAAATAGGATTAAAAATTTTTTCCTGAAGCTTGAATTTGTCTAATTAAATTCTAGCCTAGAAATGACAGTAAATCTTAACATCTTACATTAACATTTGTGTGGTATCTCCACCCAGAACTTTTCCTCTCTTAAGGTGTCCTCAGACTAGATCAAACAAACAAAAAAAATTCTTTATTATTCAGGACCTTGATTTTACCTATAGATAAGATTTCCGTAGCAAGGCCATTGCCTTTTACACTAAAAACTTAAAAAATGGATTCATTTACAAACCTAGAGAATTTATTAACTATTATTCAAACATATGAAAAGTTAAAGAAGGAAAGATAGAGACAGGGCATGAAGCTTTGTTTGTTTTGCTTTTGCTTTTAATGAAAAGAATATTTCCAATGTAGCAAGATAAACTAAATTTAAAAAGCAGAGTATTAGGAATTAGAGTAAAATAACCTGAAATATAATAGTGAAAACTGGTGATATCTCTCATACTCACAAAGATGGTGCTTCAAACCTTCCTAAAACTAAAGTTCCAAATTGATTGAAAGCATTTTATAGCAGTATGCTCCACAACACCAAGAGTTACACTGAAGTAATCTAGCTTGCATACCCAGCATGAAGCACATCACTGGGCACAGGGCAGGCCCTCAGTAAATGCTTAGTATTTAATGAATCCTCAGAACAGAACCACTAGTGGTATCGCAGTGCATAACATTTATGCTCCAGGAGTCAATGCTTAGTTTTTTGTTTGTTTGGTTGGGTTGTATGTGTGTGTGTGTACTTAAAATGCATATAATATTTACTTAACATTCTCCAGAATAGCTCTAATGGCATAATTGTGTTTGGAATTTGTACACACACCTACCAATTTAAGTAGTTTGCCTTGCAATTTAGGATTTTCTTTCAATGGACACATACTTTTATATCCTAAGAATCTGAAATGGTATATACTGCTTCCAAATAAAGAATGAGCCAGGCATCAGCGTAATTAAGAACACGTACTACAGTTGACTACACTTTAGAGTTGATTAAAAATGTCACTTGGCCACAGCTTTAAAAAAGCAATGAATAAGTGCCCTCAATAGGAAACTACAAATATTTTTCCTTCCATAGAAAATCTATTTGTGTCACTTCACTTTCAAGTCAAAAATTAAATGATGGGCTAGAACACTCTCACTGGTACAGAAAAGGTTTATAGGGAAGCAGTAAGATTACTCCCTGAATCAGATACCACTGGCTGGCTGACCCAACTGCCTATCTCATTTACCAGCTTTCTGAATATCTTGCACAAAAGACTAGAAAAGCTAACTGCATACTTTTCCAGCCTAATTTGTAGCTGTGGGCCACCATATGATCAGGTCTGGCTGGTTAGGTGTAAATGATACTACATGATGTGGTTTTGATAAAGATGGTACATTCCTGCCCACAGGGCAAAAAGAGCCTATGGTGCTGATCCTGCTTGTTCCTATCTCCTGAGTGAGTGATGAAATAGCTGGAGCTGGTGCAATAGTATTATAACATGGAGGAAAAAGTAATGATGCTGGCCCTGAGAGTAAGTCACCAAAGCAATACCTACTTCTACAAGTCTAGGTATATAAAAATAAATAAACCAAAAAACCCCACTATTTGTTTAACCCATTGTTCATTGGGCTATGTGTTACTTGCAGCCAAAAAGCATTTTTAAGTGATATGTTTCTCACACATATGTATTTCAAAGCTAATTCTTCAAGTGGAGGGCTTGTTGAACAGCAGGTTCCTGTTGTGGATCATCATATTGAAAGGCTACTTAAGCTCGGGAATTTTATCTTGAGTATCTGTGTGTGTGTGTGTGTGTGTGTGTGTGTATGTGTGTGTGTGTATATATATGGCAGTCAATCTACTAGGTCACTCTTCTTCCTGAAGTACCTCTCTTATATAATCCAGCCTATTATATTTTTAAATGATTTTTTGACAATTCTGCTCACCATTTTCAGAAGAGAAATCTTCAAGGTCAGGGCCCCTATCTTATATCCTTGGTATCTTACGTACTTAGCACAGTGCTTGGCACAAGATAGTTTCCAATAAATGTTATTTGAACACATAAATACATATATATATAACTAATGAACCTTGCTCTAAACTGAAGGCTGACTTGGAATGACCTAGTTAGTATGTCATCACTCCCAGGTATGAAAAATAGATTTGAATTCTCAGGAAAGATATAATCATCACAAGGCCAAAATAAATAACATTAGCGCATGTTACATCTAAAGTATATAATATAACTCTTTGCCAAAATCTCTGAGATTAAATGTATAAGTGGAAAGGCAAAACCAGTGGACATGCTTTTCCTTCTACTGAACTCCTTAACTGTTTGTGCTGTGCATCATTTCTTTAGACGGGAGTCATGAGTCTGGAGTAAAAGTGGTGATTTATTCTACCACATTTTGGTTTAAGTTAACTCCTCCAACCAGGGCTGTGACCAGAGGCTTTAATTCCCTTATACAGTTCACAACCTTTATCAGATCCTTTCATTCCTGCCCAGTCCCCCCAAACAATCTTTTTAAAAGACCTAACACTAAAAATAGCTTGCTTGTTATGAAAATACTAAATTTAGACAAAATTCTTAAGAACTTCCAAGCATTTAATCTTTCATTCATCAGATGGCTATTGACTTTACAACATATCAGGCAGCTTTAGGCTTGAAAGATTGAGAAGTAATAGCACAAAAACCCACTCTCCTCAGGAAGTGGGTGGACCAGATTAATAGTTACAAACCTAATTAATGAACCAGATTAACAGTTTTAAACTCCTCCTATGTAAATTTTGGCAACACCTATTAAATCCCAGTTGCAATTTACTCAATGATAAAATAAAAATCAATATGATCTTTTAATCTTTAAAAGTTAATTTATTCACTCAGTAAATGTCTACTAGCAAATCTTCTCCTAATCCTCACCCTTCCATACACATATCATTTCCGTAAGTACCAGTGTTACAGAGCAAAACAAGGGGGGCCCGGGACGATAATACTATTACTGAAAGAGACTCAAGTCCATCTTGTCCACCGCCTTAAAGGAAAGATATCTCTCAATGCCAGAGATTCGTGAAAAGGAAAGGAAAGGAAACGTTTATTTAGTGCTATACAAACTTAAAGTAGTGACTTAATGTCTTTACCAAAATCCCTTAAAACACCCACAAACATACACAGTCCCTTCCTTCCCCCTTGCCCAGTCTGGGGTACCATATCTCAGGAAAGGAAATAGAAGTCCTTGGCTCAGGCAGTGTCTGGTTCTTCCCAGTAATCCGTACTCAGCTGGGAGACCTTCCTCGGTTCCGGCACCATCAGCTGTGTCGCCGTCCAGGCAGGATCTCCAATTAATCCAAAGCCATGCAGCACCGTCTCATGGCCTACTGGTAAGTGTTCTTTCACCCTTCTTCCAGGCAAAGTCTCTCTTGCTTCCCAGGCTGCGTGACCAGAAGAAGCACCTCAAAGCCATGCAGTCCTCTCCTACCAGAGCTTCCGGGGTCTGCATTCTGGCGAAACCGCGTGGTCCTCTCTCACAGGGATGCGGGAGCACTCTGCTCTGCCAAAAGCCGCATGGTTCTCCCTACAGGGCTGCAGGAGCCCCTACTCTGCCAAAAGCTGCATGGTTCTCTCCTCTATGGCTGCCACACCTGAGCTTTTAAATCCCTGCGCCAATCTTCCTCTGCAGCCCCATTTCTGACTCCTCCCACACTTGGCCACACCTGCCCTCAATCTGCTATCCTTTCCAGCTTTTCTGGTCGCCATCATGGGTCTGGGCAGGTGTGACCCCATGTCATGGAGCCGATCATCTCCAAACTCTCACACAGGCGCTGTAACTCAGGGGAGCTGCCCTCCCCCCCCGCCCCGTTACATCTTCCATCCCCTTGGCGCAGAGCACGGCCATAGCTATTTAACATATCTATGTAACCAGTCAAAGATTAGAGATATGTTAAATGACCACATCCCAGAGGTTAACTGCAGAGCTGTTGCTATGGGAAACAGCTCTCAATGGGCTTGCTCCATGTGTCCCTTTCCCCCACCCACACCTGGGGGGGGGGGCGGGAGGGCATCCTGGTATTTTCTGAACACCTTGAGTTCTAGACCCCATTTTAAATGTCCATTTGGGGTCCCCCCCTTTGGCCGCACCCTGTAACACCAGGACATAATGGTAAGCACAACAGCCATAGTGTCTGAAAGTGCCAATTAATGGGAAAGACAAATAAACAAGTATTCAATTGCTTGTGATGAATGTTTTCAAAGAATGTATTAATTTTATTAATATCTATTTTTATATTTTATTTATTTTTATTAATATTTAATAGTTGAAAATTTAAAATTTCTGAAGGAGCCCTTGTGGCTGATAAGTATTTTAATAGTTGAATATTCAAGTTTAGAACCAATCTCAATTCAGCTATTAACTATACAATATGCAGGATTAAAAAAAATAACAAAAAAAACACATAGTAAATATCTGAAGCATGCAGTCCAGCTCTCCTGGCTGGCTGTGAACACGCTTAGCACACTGCGGATGGCTTGTCGAAACACGAGAAATAATCATGCACAGAAACAGTTTTCTGCAGGGAAGTAAGAAACGGAGTGGCCACTCTCCAAGTCAGTGAGCCCACCGCCCCCATCCCCACCCCGGTCCCCCTGCACAAACAGGGTTTTATTCTTGAATACCAATACAGTTTGCAAATTACAAGTAGTTAGCTTTCGAAAGGTACTAGCAGATTTCCTACTGGGATGCTAAACCAGAGATTTTGGGACTTTATCATTTAAAAAGACTACAGGACTTAAAGCTTAGATCTGTTTCCTGCACGTGACTTCATATTCTAATTAAAGAGCATCCTCCAGCAAGCAGATCTCACAGGGTCTTTCATATTCTATGTCTTAGGCCTGATTACCCTGGGGGTACGCCATCTCCAGTCTGAGCTGCCCCCTTAGGCTGTTTGCTAAGCCCTGAGAAGGGCTGGAGACAGAGGCAGCAAGGAGACTTGGATTTCTCACTTCTAAGTACAAAGACTCAGGCTAAGAGGGGGCAGGGGTTGATGATCAGCCCTTCCTTTCCACAGCCCCTTTATTTATTTCCACAGTCCCGTGAGTCTTATTCCACAGGCCTAATGAGACCAGCCCCTGGATTAGGTTGCTCCTTCCTGAGGAGTCTTACCCATCATTGGTAACTGATCTAGCATTTAAAAGCCAGGCACAGAACAGGTAGTGTTCATGCCAGGGGAATAAGTTTTTGTCTCCTTAGTGGCTCCTGATCCGGAGGTCTCTCACTCAGCCTAAGTCACAGGGGGTCACAGCTTCCTGAGACCAGGCAGGGCGGCCCACAACAAATATCCAAGGACTATTTCTTTTAATTCTCCCTTATAAGAATCAGAGATAAAATGCAAAAGATTCCAAAATATTGATGAGACTATTTATAGACCTAAAAAGTAAGTTTCACAAAGCACCACAAAAACCATTTTGCTCTTTTCCCCATTGCTCCTATATACCTTGCCCATGGGGCTTGTTCTTCTCCATCCCCTTGGATACAATTCAAGGCCATTGCCTTGACTTTCAGATTTTTCTCAGATAAAAACTCCTTCCTTCACTTAAAAAAAAAAAACCAACACACTCAGGTAGAATTAGATTCGGTGCAGAGTAAAAATAAAAATCCCAATGTCCATCTGCACTAAAGCTGCTCCCTTCCCAGCCTGAGAAAGCAGTAGGAGAAAGGCCTGCAGTGAGACCAGCAGACTCTTCTCTGCTCAGCCAGCTTCTTGTCCTCATCCTCCCTCCACCTTAATCAGCTGATGGAGCTTTTGAACCCTCAGAGTTGAAGAGGTCAGGGATAGAAGGTACAATGAGACAAGAAAAGTCCTATTCGACCAATACTGATCTGGCATTGCTTGTTCCTGGGTTTAGCAGTTATTCAAAGCTGACTTTTTTTAATACCAATTTAATCAGTTCTTTGAAGACCCTCAGACTCTGGAGATCTCTTGTTGCAGAATGTGACCTGATTTTGATGAGGCTTTTGTGACTGGATACTTAACTACTCCTAGCACCATGTATGTGAATTAGAAAAAGGTGCCCCTCCAGACTGGTGAATTACAAAGGACAGCCTCCCACCAGATTGATGCAGCCTGGCACATAAGCACTGGGCACAGGGTTCCTTCTCACCCTTCCACTGGGTGTGTTGGTGCAATACACAACTACACAGTTGCACTCCTGCAGGCCTGTGCCCTCCACAGACTGTCTACTGGGCATTCAGAATTTCTCCACCAGGCCCCTCTGGTTAGGAGCTAAGAAGACACATGTTCTGCTCTGTGTTCACTCTCCATCACACAGTGTCAAGGAAACCAAACCCTCTCACCTGTCATAGGTGGGAGTGTAGTCACAGCAAATTCAGCCTTCTTTTCTTTCAGCCCTTTGGAGACTGATCAACATACAGCCTCTTGTATTTTATAATTTTCTGCTGTAAATTGAAAAGCAGTCTACTGTATCACCCTAATTCCAGGGAGATAGCAATGGTTTCGCTGAAGTGGCAGCACTCCTCACTGGAAGTGAAGTGAGAAAAAAAGCATGCATGCTCCGACCCTGGACCTACTGGCATATTAAGAGCACATCAAAAACTCTAAGTTCCAGCTTTCTTCCTCTCTCAGCTTCTTGAACTTTAACTCTTTTATAACCCATGCAGTTTAAAGATACTCCACTCTAGTTCAGCAGAGGGTTTTTGGTAACTCTTGTTTTGGCATATGGAGGAGTTGACACCTTTTGCCTTGAAGCTTCAATCAAAATTAAGACTAATTTTTGTTCTATATGGTGTAACAGTAATTAAAATCAGACTTCACAAAGGATCCAAGGGGCAACATATTTTAAAAGAAGTTGAAAAAATGAATGAGTAATATTTATAAGCAAATTAAATATAAATTGTAATATTTTATAAATACATTATATATCTATAAAGACATATATTTAGACTGCAGAAATAATCAGTCCTATCCTGGAAAAAGAGTTACACAGAGGAACTTAATAGTTGCATAGCAGATGGAGCAAGGGAAGGATGAGGCAAGAGAAATTGGCCAGACAATTAGAAGCTTAAGGTAGCCATGTAATTTAATAATCAAACCTGATGCTTTCGAAAAATGAACTGTGCACTGTGAGTACACCTACACATAGATGTAAACCACAACTGTCCCAGACAAACTGGGTACCTGATTTCCTACATATGATCAAAGTAACTCACACTGCTGACTGATAGTAGAAATCAACAATGAAATTTATTTCTGGACTGAACCCATGGAGATTGACCCGAAAGAGAATATTATTGAAAGTATAGTCTGAATCAAAATAGGGATATGGAAGGCATTGTATTTGTAATTGATAATGACAGCAAATCAACTCAGTGTTATTTCTGAATGAAGGGTGGTATGCTTTAAGAGCCATATTTGAAAAGTAGTATAGCAGAAGTCAGGGCATTAACTGTAGGGGGTCCTAAGAAGTAATACCATAGCTAATCATTCCAATAAATATAGGTTAGTAAAAATCAATCAAACTAATATAAAATATGAACCAGAAAGAGTAATATAGATGTCCAAATAGACATGTGTTTTGACTTGAAAAAAGATAAGCATGCCATACCAGGGGTATTTAAAAGAAGGAACTAGAAAAAAAAAAAAAAAAGAAGGAACTAGAATGGTGTAGAAACAGAGCCCAATTACAATACTTGGGAGAAGAGGGAACAGAGACGTCATTTCCTAACTGACATGCTATTTAGCCAGAGGTGGTTATTTAGTCCTATCCTCTGGGGCTTCTCAAAGGAAACTTGAAAACATGCACGTACACAAAAACACACCAACAAATAAACATTAAACTTAAAGCTATGTTCCCAGTCAATGGTGAAATCAAATTAAATTTAAAAGGAAGAATTAAGGAATAAAAATAATTGCTTCAATTAAATATTATATGGGCTCAACAATTAAGATACCATCAGTTAACTATAAGTCAGAGACTAATAATCAAAACTCACATTTTCCTGTTGCTTACAAGGTACTTATTAACCCTAAAAATAACTGAGAGATGAGCAAGTATTAGTCCCACTTCGCAGATGATGAAACCAAGATATAATGAGGTTAACACACTTGACTGAAGTCACACAACTAAGAAGTAATGATAATAATTAAAGCATTCAAATTCAGGTATTATTCTACCACGGGTCAAAAAGCCCTTGTGTTCATCGTTTCTTTGTACATGTGTGGCAGGGGGAAAGGCAAGTGTCCCATAAGGCCAGATCTGATAACAGAGTGATAATTTGCTCCAGTATTTCTGTCTCTACTCATCACCATCTTTACTGTGTTAAAAAAAAAAAAAAAAAAAAAAACCCTAAATGCAGGCTATGGCAATGCGGTTCAGTCTATACATCAATGTTTTCTTTTGTGCAAACACAGCTACTTTCCTTTTTCAGTGTGATAAAAGCATCAGCTCTCTTCCACTGCTTCCGATCTCAACTGATTCTGATGAAGTTTTTGAAAGGCAAAAAGGAATCTTCTGGAATACTCTAAGTGAAGCCAAGAGCTGCCAACATGGCTTCATGGGTACGGAAGTCCTTGCAGAAGGTAGAACTTTATCTTTTCCTTCTCTGTGTCATTGTTCTTAAATGTACAGTTGTCTGCTGGACAAACATTTTGAATTTTCTTTTATCAAAGTCAAATGTATTTGTGGTAAGCAGTACATTTTAGATAATAGTAAAGAAATGCAAAGAGGAGAGGTCTGGCTTTAACTTGGGCACTGCTATTGCATCCTAGATAGAATGATGTTGGAAGGAGAGCATCTACAATTTTTAGAGTTTCACTACTTAGTGACATTTTAATGTTTAATACATTCAAGTTTCTAGTTTTAGTGGCCTTCACCATGGAATATATATATAAGCATGCATATCTTCTAAATATCATTAGCTTCTAAAGAAACCAGTGATAAAATTATTTCTGTAGTTTACAGGTTTTGGCTAGGTTACAAAGGAGGCAGTTGTTAAACAACTTAACATTAAATATTAAAGAATAAAGGTGGCATTAAAAAGCATTATAACAGTCCTTGGTTAACACGAAGTTAGTACATCAGGGTGGAAAAATTAATGACAGTGAAGTTTTTGATTTTGAAATTAAATACCATGTGTTTCTAAACATGGAAAGATGCCTGGAATTTTACCTTTAGAATTTTATCTGTAGCTCGGAGCCAATTCAAGCTATTTTTGTGTGCCTTCTTCTCTTTTGTGCCTACGTCACCGTTTTAAGGTTTTTATTTATTTAATTATAAGAAGAAAGAAGAGGTTCTGTGGAGAACATGGACTGGTTCTGCTAACCACAAGGACTAGAGAACGGATAATGCAGGGGCGGGGTGGGGTCGCTGCAAGGGGGCGATGTGGCAGTATAGGAGGATAAAAAGGAAGATAATTCAACACCCTTCTCTTATAACAACCAAGAAATTTGGGAGAATGCGAAAAAAGCAGCCGCCCAGCATTCTTGAAGGGGCGTGTCTTGCCTCCAGGACCTGTCCAATCTAATTCCTTCAGAGGGAGCTATCCGAAGAAGATTGATGAGGGTTGCTAGGAAACGGGAGCGTCTCCCTCCCACCTGACCCAGAGATTGTTCTGCACAAGCCCTCTCCAGGGGCTTGCAGTGTGCAGTTTAGCTGCGTGTGGGGCAGAGCTGCACACCGGCCTCCCAGGCTCTCTCGCTCCCTCTCTGTTCCTGCTCTCCCCTTCTCCTCTAGCATGCAGTCAGCCGGGTACACAGGGACCACGGGAAACCTTTTCCTGGGCTGACAGTGCTTGCTCTCCCGCGGCCAAGAGCTCTAACAAAGCTTCAAAGTTAGAGCGGAGCCTCGGATCTGCTACTGCCCCACGCCCCTTCGCCCCACCTCTCTGAAATTCCCAACCTTTGCATACTCTGCCTCAGGTTTCAGAGTGAGGCGAAGCAGCCGGCAAAACCTCTTTGGCTTTCCCTTCAATATCCTCTCGGCTAGGTACACTAGCTCACTGAAGACTCTGCAGATACACCCCTATAAAAGGGAGGGGGAGGCGGAGAGGGGAAAGGAGAAAGAGAATGAGGAGAGAATGCCAGGTCCGTGCCTCTGCCTAGAGTCCTAATTAGATGCTATGGTTTGAGCCTGGCCAAGGTGAAGGAAAGTTGCTTCCACGCCTGGGAAGTGTGTTTGCCTGTAAAGAGAAAGAGAGGGACTCAGCTGGGAACCGCGCCCCTCCCGACTGCGAAAGACCACGGGGTCCCCCCTTTTCCCAACCTCTTTTCTCTCTTCTGCTCCCACCCTCCCTTTTCCCACTCCCCACTGACTCAGAGGCCTGGATGTTCTGCCACCAGGCAGTGGTCCAGCTAGCAGCTGGGAGGGGGCGGTGGCAGGGGCAGGGGGCACTATGACAGGAAACGGTGCGCACAAGTTGACCATTTCGGGGGCAAAATAAGTTCTCCTTGGATTTGGAAAGGACAAAGCCAGCAAGCTACCTCTTTTGTGTCGGATGAGGAGGACCAACCATGAGCCAGAGCCCGGGTGCAAGCTCAGCCGCCGCCGCTGCCACCACGGTCAGCTCCAGACCCTGCCAGGAGTTGTCGGTGCGAGGTAAGGGGCGCAGAGAAGGACGTGTCCCTCTGCAGGGCGCCCGGCGAGGGCGAGGTGGCTTGGGTGCTTCGTGGGGCAGGTGCAGTCGGGAAAGTTGAGGCAGAGCATAGACTGGTCCCTACAGTTCTGCCAGGGTGGGGACGGTGGAGGGCAGAGGCCATGTGGGTATGCGTGAGTTAGAGTTGGGTGTGTGAGAGCGCACTTCGGTGTCTCCAGGAAGGAATCAGCTTTCAGGGCACAGATCTGCAGCCAGGGTGAGAGAGGTGGAGGGACAACTAACGCCCGCAGACCCCCAGAGAGACCAGTCTCATCAGCCAACCACCACCAGCCCTGTTCTGGACTCAGGATACGTTTCATTTGGGGGGTTCCTTAGGCTTTATGCACAGGAAATCCTGCGATGACTAGCTGCCACAGTGGTTGCTTCATGTGGGTGTGGAGGTTGCCAGGTTTGGTGCGGGCAGCGGGACCTGGCTCTGCAACCAGAAGGGACCAGAGGTTCTCTCTACTGCAAAGATGCTTGGAAATTATCCCTAACTCGATATCCTTTGCTCCCTTTGGCTTCAGCGGAAAATCGAAAAACCAGACTGGGAGGGAGCAGTCTCTTCGTCTATCTTGTTCCTTTTTCTTATCAGACAGTGAGATAACTTAGAGAGGGCGGGAGATTCGCGATCCAGAAATAGACTAGGTAATATATGCAATAAGCTTGTTTCTTAAGGATTTCATTTAAATTTTCTTCTAGTTCCTTCCCTGGCATCGCACTTTTGGGTAGATATCTTAAGGAGACATTCCTCTGCCTTTTAAGTGTTTTAAAGCATTGTACAATTTGATAATAAATAACAAAACTGTATACTTCTAATAATCTGTGGTCAAGTTCTCAGCTAACTTGCTAATAAAATATTTCTACTGCTATTTGAATAGTGCTGTATTTGCCGTATATAGCTTATATATCTATATAATTAAAGTTGACATCAGTGTGAGTTGAACTTGGTGTAAGTTAAAGACCCCAGCAATGGTTCATTACTTTGAGTTTCTCTCCTTCCATTTATTTGTGCTGCCTGTTCTTAGAACTCTTTGGTACAGCTATATTGTGCTTCTGTGAGTGGAAAATGGCACTTATTGGTAGAGAAGCATTTTTAATTTACCTAAAATCTAAGTCTGCTTTTTTATTTGATTACACATTTTAAGACTGCTACCTGCACTCTAATCATCTGTGTAAATTTATTTAATATAGGCATAACAAGAACATTTAGATCGCCGTTGCACTAAACTCCTAGGGTTATGCAGTTTCTACCAAAGATGTTTAGGTTATTAGTTAATAATTATCTAGTGTTATGCTACTTTTTTTCTCAAAACAGCCCAGTAGAATTTGAAAACATTTTGGAAGTTATAGTGCACCAGACCTTAATAAAGTGGTATGTCCCTTTGATAATGGCAGTGTCTTATATTTACAAAAAGTCCCCACACCTGTAGGTTTTAACTGTCCATCCTTTCAGCTTCTGATCATCCAGCAAAACTACAGGGATTTTTTGAATAGATATGTCCTAAGGCTGACTTGATTAGTATTTAGAATGGCGCATGTGCTCAGGATGGAAACTGAGTAGAAAAAGTCTTGAAACTTATTTTTCTCAAATAAAAGAATGAAAATTCTAGAATATCTATATCCATTGGGCTAACAGGAAGGATAAATGGTAAGAGTATCTTTTAGTATTGGCAAGTGTCTACATTCCCCACCCCCCAAAAAAAGTCCATATAAAATCTTTTGCTCTATGAGCTAGATCTTTGCCAATGAAGTCATAGAAAATTATAGCAACACAAGGAATAAAATAAATTTGGGAGACTTGGGGGATAGAGACCTCTATCTAAATTTAATGGTATTTTTCACAAGTCAGGAATACGTGATTAGTAAATTGAGAAAATGTATGAAAATGGACAATGTTATTAATAATGAAAATGTATTCTATGATCCACTCGTGTGTGATAGTCATTTTAAAAAGTTATGGTATACACGTGAAAAGAACTAAGTGCAAATCAGATGATTTACTTCACAATGGCCAAATATCAAAATGATCCCATCTCTAAATTTGTATCACCGAAATTAAACTTGGTAGGTTGAACAAATGCAAATGCATCCTGTCTGCCTGGCTTTCAATGCAGATTAGGTATCAATAGGATAAAATTGGGTGTTAATTAAATTTAAATTAATATTTTTATTGAATAAAAGAACTAGAATAATTGTCAAAAGGTCACCTGCCTCACTTCTATACTTCATGGCAGATGATCGACCAGAACTGCACAAGATTGAGGATAGTTTTATTTTAAAAGACTGCCAGCAGTAACATTTTTACAACTACCCTGGATACCTTTTACCCTTCTTATTTCTTGTGAAACATTTTTCTTCAAATCAAACTATTTTCTCTTTCTTGTCCATTTCTCTAATAGATATCAGTTGCAAAATGTTGCCAGGATTTTTTCCAGGGTCCTAGCTACCTCCTGCCAAAATGCACTCATTGACTTGGGAATGAAATATTTCTATTTGTTGTTTTGTACTCAACATCATCCCAAGATACCATTAAACAAAAGAAATGAAAATTAATACCTAATCTCCATTGAAAGCCAGGCAGACAGGATGCATTTATGCACACTGGAATGTGGCCAGAGTTCTAGGGTGAGAAATGTTGTCTCCAAGGGTTACTCCCTAAAATAGGAGTAGTATTTACTCATAGTTTTGCTATTTTACACTGTTTATTGTGCATTTTCATCTCTGAGATGCTGCTAAATGCATCCAGTTTTGCATTAGATGAATTTGTTGAAATTGCTCCCTGGAAGTAGCATAAAATGATAGATTATCCACCAAGACTGAACACATAAAATGAGCACAATCATAGTAATCACACAGACGGTAGAAGCTATTGGGTCATTCCCCTCCTTCTACTTCTAATGTCGGCTTGGTCCCCACAGCATACTGTATTTTGGAGTACTTCAGTCCAGTCTGATTTTAAATAGCTCAAGTAATGACTTCTTCCAGTGCATTTGAAAGACTATTTCACAGTCTAATAGTTCTCCCTATTAAGAACTTTGTTGTAATATTCAGCCTAATTATCCTACTGTTCTATTTTGTCTTATTACTTACTCCCTATTCCAACCCCTCTGGACAGTCCATTCTGTTGCCTGATTTAGAATCTTCATCTCACATTTATACAGGAATTGGAGTATGCAAAAGCTTTATACAATTACAGGGGAGAACACAAAGGTGAGAGTTCTATATCGGGACACCTTTTCTAAATATGTGAGACATATCTATCTTTCAGGTCATCTATATAATATATATGGTTATCTATTCTTAATAATTTATGTTACTAATGTAATTGTGGGGAAATTTTTCATCTGTGACATTACTGACCTGTGTGACTATTGAGCTGATTTATTCTAAGTAATGTTCTATGTGGATACGCATTTATGAGACATTTTCATTGCAAATTTGATGTCAGCAGAACCCTGTCAACACCCATACTACACAGGAATTTTGTGACATGCTGATCTGATGCTCCACTGAGCCCCAGAAGCTGTTGTCATGTAAATTTCACTATTGAAATAAAAGTGATTTCAACAATTAATAAGATGTGCTAGGAATATAATAGTATATGTAGTTTAGATGTATACATTAACACAATGTAGTAATTCTGTTAGAATGCCATAGTCCCTTCATACTAAAACAATCTTAAAAGCTAGTAGAATTAAACTTGAATTCATCACTGTGCTATATCATGAAAAATAAGTTTAAATTATGCATATATCAATATGAACTAAGTTTTGATTTATATGGAGGTACCATATGTGAAGGTCGCTTTAAAAATAGAAAAACCTAAAATAACCACAATAGAGAAAGAGGTTTTCACTTTATTGACTTAAATTCTGGCTCTAAGATATCCATGTGTAGTCTTCTTTTAAGAGTTTTAAGCAAATATCTTGGTAGACTTACTATCCCACACAATTGTTTCTCCGAGTCCCAGCCATTGAGATGCAAGTTATGCTTGTCAGTAGAGGAGTAAATTATATAAAAGAGGAAATAAGCTCCTAGGTTGCACTTGCCAAGTCTGAAAAATGTAAGGCTCAAGGTAAAGTGAATCAGCAATTAAAACCACAATTTAATGTGTTTTCACTGCTTGGTGAGCATTAGACTACATATAGAATGTTCATGTAGATTAAATTAAGGAAACAGTAAAAAGAACTGGCATTCCAATACTGAATATATCTTTAAGAGAGTAAAATTAGACTGCATGGAATAAAAAAAATTTTTTAAACCACTATTCTTCCTCCTGACAGCCCAAAGTGTCTTCATAGTTCTATTCATCACATAGTGGTGAGTACCCTCAAAATGATTTTCCTTAGAAACAAGGGGAAATCAATTTTCTTGGTGTAGGGAAAGTGGCCATTAATATACTTGTGACTTCTCCCTGGGACTGAGGAATTCTAAGCTGTCTGTGTCTACACAGACTATCGTATTTCCTCACCAAGTGAGTAATCTTTGTGTGAAACTGAAAACTGTACACTGTACTTTAAGAACACGAAAGAAAAATAAACTTGGAAAACATTCAGGCATAATCTATACAAGTGTAGACTAAAACATCATAGTGTAAAAATAAAACTACATGTAGAGAGGGTATCTCCACAGCAAGCCCAAGGGAGTTATCATTTTTACGTGCCTGTGTAGCCCTACACACATCAGCCACCGCAGCCACATACACACACCACATTTGAATAAGTTCATCTGGAAGAGTATAGGTACATGTCAATCAGAAAATTTCAAAACCACAATACCGAACACACAGTTTGAAAAATATTACAACCTATATATGTAACAGGGGATTACTAGGAGAATAACAATTTAAAGACACTTTCCTAAGGGAAGAACTACTTTCAGAAAGAAAAGTTTGCTAATAGGGATAGGAAAGCAATTGGTCAACAAATATTTAGTAAACACCTAATATAACAACATAAGATTCTGAAAATGCCACGGGGATACAAGAAAAAATGTTAAAACACATACAAAATTTCACAAACACATGTAAAGTTGAAGGTATTCTAAAAATCAAATTTGAAACTCTAGAGAAGAGCTTCCATCCTACAAAAAAGTCTATTCCTTCATTTAACAGATGTGTTCAGATTTAAAATTTCATATATGGACTGGAATTTCATCCATTTTTCCACCAGGAAGGGCATTAGGGTTGAGGAAAATGTAACCACCGTATCTTCTGGACCTTTGAAAAACTTCCGATGCGTGGCATTCTGGCCAAGCACCTATGATTTCAAATTGATGGAGTCATCATTGTATCCCCGGGGGATGCAGCTTTTTATAAGTTTGCTGTGGCTGACCGAGAAAGAAGGCATACACAGATTTCTACAGAAACTGTGATTCCATGAAAGATACTGAGGAGATGAGGAAGGTTAGTATCTTTCAGAATGCAAAGTGGTCTTGGAATGTAAAGAATTTCTTTGGATTGAATTCCATGGAAGTTTGTCACTGACCTGTGTTCCTGGATGTGAATATTTGAGCTAAGGAATAGTTTTTCTTGAGAAATAAACAACTAAAAAATACAAAAATAAATAATAAAATTAAATTTCAAATACAGATATTCTGGCATTCTATGGAAACATCGTGCTGGATGCTGTGAGGTGACAAAACTCATGGTATGTCATAATAATTGATGATATTATTGACCAATTGCCATGTGCTGAGAACTCTGCTAAAACATTGCAT
Source organism: Tonatia bakeri (assembly GCA_004024845.1). Taxonomy (NCBI): domain Eukaryota; kingdom Metazoa; phylum Chordata; class Mammalia; order Chiroptera; family Phyllostomidae; genus Tonatia; species Tonatia bakeri. The sequence goes on along the minus strand of PVIA01002386.1, from coordinate 177,946 downwards.
GGAATTTCTGTCTCATTTAATACTCACAAGAGCCGTATGAGGTGGAAACTCTGATCCTCATTTTAAAGAAGGGGAAATGGAAACCCAGAGAGATAAAGTAATTTTCCCCAATTTTGGTCATTAACAACTGAAGAACTGGAATTCAAAACTTTCTTAATCCAAGCCCTTTTTTCTATACTACTAAGCTACATTGTCTCTCAATTTATGTTTTATATTTGGCTTCATTTTATTCAACAGTAATGTTCTGAGCTCAAAGTAGAACATATTTTAGTAAAGGAGACCAATGACCAGTCAGATGGAACTCAGGATAGAATCCTTCAGGCTCAGCCTTTCTCTCCCCTCTGTGAAGAGTTAGTCACAGACTCTTCTGAGGGATAATGAAATGCAAATGGAAGAAATAAACTGAAAATTAGTTAAAATTAACTAGAACTGAGGGGGAAAAATAAGAATCAGAAAAGTTTATGAAAATATAGGTTTATTAACAAGCTGAGAAATAAGCACCAGGTGTGAAAATGGGAACAACAGGTATTTCCTGAAGCCTAATTCGATGCACATCACTGTCTGCAAAACTAAACACAGTGGTGAGAATATAGTCTTACAAAGAATCTGCACACAGATGCATGGCATTTCTGCTTGTGAAGGCTAAAATGCTGAGGCTTCCCCCCTCTCAGTATTCCAAATAGGAAAATGAGCGTGTAAAAATGTTTTGTAGACTAGTAAAATTCTGAAATTTCTTTACTCAGCTGAAGTAGTCATCATCTTTATGTAAGAAACATAGCATTTTACACATTTGGCTATGTATTCAATAATATGTACAACAACTTAAAAAAGGACAAGCTCAAGGGTTTCAAATTCTAAACACAGGTATGGCTGGGTAGCAAAGTGGGTTAGAGTGTTGTCCCCATATGCCAAGATTATGGGTTCAATCCCCAGTCAGGGCACTTACAAGTTTCAACCAATGAATGCATAAATAAGTAGAATAATAGTCGATCTCTCTCTCTCCCCACCTCTTCCCTCCTTCCTTTCTCTTTGAAATCAATAAGTAAATAAAAATTTTTAAAAAATTAAACACACAAAGAACAAGGGAAAGGAAATGACCTGCTGATGATGCCAAAGACTCCGTTAATAGGGCAGCTCTGGGAAACCTACATCTCACGATTCTCTGACCTGAGTGCCTTCCCGCAGACAGGAAACCTGCTGCTTTGGTTGTATGAATTTATATTTCATTTCAGACAAACAGCTGAAATATGAAGCTTTATTGAAACTTTCTCTCTGATTTGTACTAGAATATTTTATGGACATAAACAATGAATGAATATCACAGATCTGTCCCTCCATCTGGTGAGGACTGTTTCTTTTCATTGTTAATACTATATAACAGATAGATTATTAGTAATATTTTGTATTTTGCTTAACAGTTTCAATTCACCATGTGTTGATGAATACAACATAATAGAAACTGCTTTTACAAAATATGTCAAAATACATGCCAACTGGGGAGATGGCACTCTAAGGTCAGAACAGTTGGAATTTGTATCTGCCTCAAGGAGAAAATGAGATCTGAAGAATATAATTAATTGTTTCTATTTTGAAGACTCATTTTCTCTAAAAAAGACCCTCTGCATGCTGATGCATTAATCCTATCAATTTCTGTCAAATCCAGATACAGTGGTGACCAGATCAGACCACACCTGAGCATTAATAAGTAGCCACAACATTCAACTTAGATTCCTAATCCCCTCCATAGACTTTGCTCAAGCTCTGACCTTGGGAAAAATGTTTTGAAGATGGCTAAGAGCCCCACTTCCCCTCCAAAAAAAACGTATTTTCTAGTACCTGCCTTGGTTCCTTAAATTTCCTGAATTTTAAACTAAAGTGTTTCATCTAAGAAGTATAAAAGACCATGTACTTCTAGGTTCATGCAGTACACTAATACTCCTACACATTGGATTTATTGGTTTTATTTCTTTTTGCCCAGAAAAGCCAACTTTATCCAGTTTAGTGAGAAGCGGGCAAAGTGAAAAATTATAATTTTTGCCTGCTTCATAATTTTGTCAATGAAAAGCCCTTTCTAGGCTATGATTTCTCGGATGTACATGATGTAGTAACTTGAAAAGGAAAAGACCTTTCTTGTAGCTATTGAACAAATAAAGTCCTGGTAGGAAAAAGGTTGAAATGTTGTAGAGTGTTCACCTTCCCCACATTTTTTTCTTCTAAAATCCTAAATTTGTTGGTTGCTATGTGATACAGGTAGGGAATCTGGTCCTTTTATGGATGCTCCTCAGATGGCAAAAGTTGGAACATATGAAGTAGGAAAGAGTGAGAAAGTTGAAGGACAAGGTCAGAGCAGCTCTCTTCTTCCTTTCCTTCCCACCCTCCTACCCATGGTACCACCAACCATCATCTGCATACTTCTGCTGTAAATACTGTTCATCAAACCATTGCGCAGAAGAGCCTGCCTTGAAATCACTTTGAATTTACTTAAAAGGAAGAATACTGGGACAGATACATCCAAAACTACTTTCCTTTGGGTTGGGATTCAGGAGTACACATATTAAATCAGCTTCCAGATTATTCTTAAACACACTCAGGTTTGAGAAACACTACTGTCTTAGTCTGCTTGGACTGCTATAACAAAATATGATGGACTAGCTGGCTTAAGCCACAGACATTTGCTTCTAACATTTCTGGAGGCTAGTTTCAACATAAGAAGCATCCACACCTGTAGAGAATTTGTGAGTTTATTTACCAGGAAGTGAAATCTCAACAGATTGAAAGAATGCTCCAGAGAATGGCAGTTTTGCATCTTATTTTATACATTACAATCCAAGGAGGGAGCCTAAAAGGGTTACATGGATTCCACTGGTGGTAGATTACAGGGACAAGAGGAAGCAAAGTGGGGAAATCTCTGGGTCTGGATAAAAAGTAAAACTGGGAGACACAATTATCTTACATTGGTGGACACAGGACAGTTAATTAACATTTATAGCACGTAGACATGCTATTCAGGGAAGAAGAAAACAATGAGGGGTTCTGTGAACTCCTGCTTTGATGCAGAGGTTGTGCCCTGAGGGGTCTGGAAAAGATTACTCTGACATTTCAAAGGTATGTCATCTTAGATGCAAAACACATCAGGTAGGATCACTTAAGGTAAAGAGTGACCTTCGTCAGGGAACCTACATGCCTAGTATGTGACTACCCACCATAACCTGCTTGTATTAGGAATTTTTGTGTTCAGACCATCCCATGTGGTTGCTTTCAGTCTCTGAGTTTCCAGAGCCTCCCCTGAGCTTGTCATATATAGTATGTGACTCTTTTTCAGTTTACACTGGAAAGTCCAAAATGAGGATGCAGGCAGATCTGATTCTGGTGAGAGCTCACTTCCTGAAGGACCATCTCCTTGATATGTACACACATAACAAAGAAAGAGAGAGAGCACTTGTCTCTCTTCCTCTCCTTACAAAGATACTAATCTCAGTATGGGGCCCCCATCCTCTTGACCTCATCTAAACCTAATTACCTCCCAAAAGTCCCTCCTCTAAACACCATCACTTCGGAGTTAGTGCTTCAGTGTATGAATGGGATAGGGGCACAAACATTCAGTCTGTAACAATTGGACATAGAATGACGTCCTACAGAGGACACCCAGTGAATTACTGTACAAAATTATTCTCCACAGCAAGTTCAATCTAATTAGATTAATCAGTTGTCTAAAATAAATTCTGCAAGCATGAGTATTAATTAATTAATTAATTAAGCTCAAGTAATAAAGCCCAGTCTCCATGAGTTGTGTAAAAAGATTCATTTTCTGGAAATATCATATTGTTTCCATTGCAAAGGAATTTTTCTTCTATTATCTACAGTAAATCCCACAAAGATACACAAATACATACAATACATATCTTCTGGACATTTTTATTAGGAAAGATTCTCATTTTTTATCTCTTATCCTGTATTTTACAATTGCAATATTGAGATATTTCAAAGGGAAGTTACTGGTGTTTGTAGAGTCTCATCAATAAAAACATTATTTCTATTTTAAAGAATAGAAATGCTTCTGGATTTGGATAACTGCACATTTAAAACTCAAATTGTCTTTATAACTATATTCTTGTGAGCTAAGGGGATGTGGGAAAACATTGTTTTGTCACAGTTCTCCCCTTCACCTTCCGGATCTGCAGAACAGAGGAAAACTTTACTTGGAAACTTTTTATACATTCTCCACTCAGTGTCTACTTCATTCAAGTGAATGGTTGCTTAGTTGAAGCTGGCAATTCTCACAAATACAGCCAAAGATAGTTTTCTAAGCAGCGTCCAGAGCCACGTGGAGGAAATGCTAAAGAGGGAATGTGGTAGAGCAGCAGGGGGTGGAGGAGGCTTAAGCCTGGACACCAGCTTTACCTCTTAAGGGGTCCATGCAACCTCTTTTTCTCACTCGCATGCCACACTTAATAATGGACTTTGTGAAGAGAAAAGCAATAGAAAATAGACTATACACTCCCCCTTACACACACACACACATACATACTCTCTCTCTTAAACAGGAAAAAACAATTTGATTCCTAATAATCAGGCTGTCTCAGGCACCAAAATGTTAGTGTTGAAGACTACACTGTGTCCCTAGCAGAGCCTGATGCTTATAGTACGTACACCTGATAACAGCGCCTGCTCTGGACCCTCCCACTGACAGGACAGCTCTGTCTAGCTAAAGCTAGAACCCCATCACCATCCCAAACAGCTCTGCTTTCTTATTCCCAAAATCTAGGAGGGGCATCTATGAAATCAAGGAAATCATCTGGTTTCTCCCTTAGCTGTGAGTTTAGCAAAGTGCCTTGGTATCACTATACCCATAGATGCTTGTGAGGAATGTATGAGTGTGGTTATATAATCTAAAAAATTATAACTTTTTTATAATTCAGAAAAATATTTTTCATGGGGTCACCTGTATAAAGACTCACAGAAATCAATGCCTATGAAATAATTCAAGATGTGGCTGGAACATCCACCTGTCTCCTTACTTAGAATTAACTCCAGACGGACAAAGATCTTGTCTGTCTTTTTCAGCAGTCTATAATATTGAAGGCAACATATAATAATATTTAACATATACCTAATGAATGACAGAATCCTATTTTAAATTTTATATTTACTCATGGGTATCTTCCATGCTGAAATATTAACATTAATTTCTTTTCCTCATATGCTGGACTTTAAAAATCAGAATTACTTTTACAATCGAGAATTGAATTCATAAATTATACCACTTCCTAAAAGCATTTTGAATCTCCAACAAAATAACTCCATCTAAAAATGTTAAATTTGGCATAAAAGGTGACATCAATTCAATTAAATAAGTCTTTATGGAGTGTCTGCTACTCTCAAGGCACGGGGCAGAGTACTGAGAAGGACACAGAAAATAAAATGTCTCTCTGTCTCACCTAAGAATTTGTCATCTTATGGGAAAGGTGAGGTATATGCACACGTAACTGTAATAACAGGAAAATTTAGGAGCTCACCTGTGAGAGAGCCTCAAGTGCTAATAATTCTGTTTGGGTATAATAACTGTAGAACTGATAGTAACTGTAGAAAATATCATATAAAAAAGTTGCTCCTGTCCTGGACCCTGAAAGGTGATTAAGGTTTCAGAAAGTGGAAAAAGCTGTGTAAGACCTGTGCAAAGGTAGAGAGACAGTGAGTGGAATGTGTTTGGGAAGCAGTGTGTGGACTGGCTTAGTTTAACAGTTGAGTGTGTGGGGTCAGGGAGAAGGTAAGGCTGTAAGAGCAGATGGAACAGTGGCTAACTTTTCTCCTATAGGTGAAGGGAAATCTCTGAAAGCATTTGATCAGGACAATCTTAAAGCACAATGCGAAAACAAATATGAGGAAATAAAGCCTTGGGAGTCCAGGAGATGAGTTGGCTCACTGTGGCAATAGTTCAGGTGAGGGGTAATGATGGCCTAAGTAGGGCAGTGGCAATGGGAATAGGAAACACAAAATTAATCTAACAGACAGAAACATGAATAGTGCCTGGTAGGTAAGAATTAGCTGTTGGGTGAAAAATACCAGCCAAAACAATTAAGCTAATCATTTTCCTCCTACAATAGAAAAGGTCATGCTATATCAAACCCCTGGTTTAATAAAGGGAAAGGGGTGTTTTAAAAGAAAGGCAATTTTTTAGGAACTTGGGTCAAAAACAAATGTAATAATCCAAGTAAAAACTATTTGAAAACAAGACAGAAATGAAATCAATAACATTTATCCACAGGCAGTATGTTAAGCCAATATGGACGCTCATCAGGCTTCTGCAAAAGTCAGCAAACGTCACCCACTGGCCTCCTTGACTCCTTTACCCCCTCAATCCATCCAAACAGCTGTAGCCAGAATTATCTTAATACAAATCCAAGCATGTTACTTTCTGCTTAAAACTCTCCAAAGCTTTTCCATTGCTCTTGGGATACTCAAAACATGCTTTACCTGGCCCACTATGACCTGCATATGTCTCCAGCTTTATGTCTCATTACTTTCAACTCACACTTCTTTCAGTCACACTGAACAGCTTGCATACCTTGCCCTCTCTCTCTCCCCACACCTTCTGGTAGACTCGGCAGCTTCCCCGGTCACTGGCCCACTCAATTAGAATTTTCAGGGCTCAATTAGAATTCTGTACCACATTTGACCTCCTACAGTAGGTTAGTTCTTCCTTCTATGCAATCCTCAAGCTCCCTGTACTTCCCTTCATCACACCTAACTATAATCACCTACTGCCTTACTGCAGTCTGTAAGTGCTAAAAAATAGCAGAGACCAGGCCTGCTTATTCACAGCTGTTCTCTATTACCCAGAAGACTGAGTAGCACATAGTAGATTGATAAATATTTGTTGAATAAATGGAGTAGTAATTCATTAAATCACTCCAGAGCTTATTTCCTTCATCGTTAAAATTTGGTATTAACATTAAAGATTCCTTTCAGTTATGTAGTTTCTGTAAGTAAATTTTATCACTAAAGAAGACAGAATTCAGCATCCCAAGTCAGAATCAGTATTATATTATACTTAAGGAATCAGGAGGTCCTATCTATAAATTTATATTTTAATTGCTCTTTAAATAGCAAAATCATTAGCAAAAACACTGGTGATATGTTTCCTTATTCCTTAACCTACCCTCATTCTAAAACATTTCTCCTCTTCACCTTGAACAGTGAGATACGAGAAACAAGGAAATAGAAGAAGGTAACCATAAAAACTGACAGTTGAGTAAACTTCCCAGGAAAGCCAGCTTCAGGCAGATTTCAGCCTTCCAGAACTTTCACAAATTAAAACACATTTTAAACATTTTCAGAGAAGATTCATAAAGCTGATTAGTTAATACTAAGTCTACCCAGAGCCAGTGAATAACACCTCAAGGTGTTTCATTTAATGCAATCTTTGTCACAGTACTTCTCAAAATAACATAGATGTTTTTCATACATATTCCCTACAGCATTTTTAGGAGAGTGAGATGGATACTGTGAGTAACAATAACTTTTATTGAGTACTTACTATATGCCAGTTGCTGCTTATTTGCTTAACCCTATTAACTCATTTAATCTTCACAAGAGCCCTACTTGGTACTATTATTAGTCCCATTTTACAGAGGAGAGTACTGAGTCACTAACATAAGTTTACATAGTGAAGATATAACTAGGATTTCAGCAGTTTTAACTCATGAGATTGACCAATTGACTGTAATGCCTCTCTAGTAAAATCATCCCCAAACTAGAAGATATAATATGCAAAAAAAAGTTGGAATAGCTCTCTTATACTCCTTGATTTGAAAATAAAACACTCAAAACCTAGTAACATTCTAAGCTTTATTGAAAATAAAAATCAGTAATATATCCAAATATTAGTTCCATTTGTTAATATTATTGGGCAGAATACATTGGGTTGGTCAAAAATTTCATTTGTTTTTTTCCATAGATGGCTCTAGTAGCACTGAGTTGTCTTTAACATCATTTGAAACAATTTTGTTAGATTGTATTGTGACAGCTGTCATATCAGCATTTTTTAAAAATGTCAAAATTGGTGAATTTTTGTGTAGCCATTTTAATATTGAAGATGGAAGAAAATACACATTTTCAGCATATTATTATTATTCAGCTTTATTATTTCAAAAAAGTTAAAAACAACTGAAATGCAAAACAAGACTTGTGCAGTGTGTGGAGAAGGTGCTGTGACTGAGGGAACATGTTAAAGTGACAACAGTGGTTTGTGCGTTTTCATGCTAGAAATGTCTCACTGGTTGGTGCTTCATGATCGGGTAGACAAGTTCAAGTTGATAGTGATCAAATCAAGACATTAATTGAGAGCAATCAATGTTATATACCACTCAGGAGACAGCCAACATACTCAAAATATCCAAATCAATAAAGTTATTGGTGAAAATGAAAAAAAAGTGCTTTATTTTACAGAAAAAAATATAGACTTTTTGGCCAAAAAGTCTCAGATTCCCTTGTGCAAAACAAAAATAATAATTGATACATTGGTGAAACCAGTGGTCAGGAAAAAAAATTATCCTACTTTATCCCTTTTTCTATCCATCCAGCTCTCAGAGTATGTATATTTACATGTATATAGTTCTTGATTTGATTTATTTAGCTGAGTTTACCCATTAAAAGGGAAGAGGTCCTGAAGAGATCATTATGGAATACAAATCAAGAGAGATAACTTTGAAAGAATAGTCATTTTGATACTTGATGCTGACCTTAAGCCCCTAGGAAGAGAACAAAACAGCTTACAGCAACTGTTCTCTCCATTCAGAAGTGATTGTGAATTAATTGTGCAGTTTAGCTGAACTCTGCTCTTTCTTGTATCCTGGGAGAAGATCTCTGACAGACTGGGAATTTTTGCTTGTTTATAATGGAAACTCAATATCTAGAGATAGGCTCATTGGAAAGCCCTAATTCTCAAAACAAACAGAGGAAAAAGTAAATAAAATAATCAATTCACAAAAGGAAATAGAATGCTTAAAATCTTTATTTTGATCATTTGGTTCTAAATAATCCCCTAAGAAAAAGCTGTGATGACGTCAGAAGTCTGACTACAAAACCCAAACTTATTCGTCAGTGAAGTATGTCTTGTGGTTTACACAGCTTCATTAGTTACTTTAATTATAAAAGCAGTTAGTGAAACTTGTGTCTGTGTTGGGTATATCCCTTAGTCCATGCAATTCCAGCCCAGAGTAGGTCTGAGCATTGCTGATAAATAGCAATCTGCTAAGTTTTAACTTCAATGTTAAAAATTAAAATATTACATTCTAATCTACTCAAATTGGACATTTCTATGCAAGTATATACCATTTCAGACAGTTAATATTGACCTTATGATGCTAATTCTACAGCTTTCTTCATTAAATCATGGCATTTGCATTCATCCATTCAACAGCTATTAAGCAGCTATATTGAAGTCATACTATGTTAGGCAAGGACAAGTAAAAAAAAATTTTTAAAAAAGGCCCCTGCCCTCAAAGGTCTACATTTTAATATTTTTAAAAGTCTAGCAAAAATAGTGGTGTCATTGTTCTTCATCTCATATTTTAGGTAGAAATGAGTCAATAAAGTCTACAGGGGAATGGATCAGGTTCCCTGGGCTCCCCTGAAGCATTGCCAGAGGCTTAAGAGTCACCCCAACAAAATACCTTTTCTTTTCTCTTATTAACAAGATTTGCTTAATACTTTTAAAAAGAAAAAAACATTTTGCAGTGTAAAACACAAAGGTGATGCTGAAAGAAAGCTCTGGGGGTTAAGTCCTTAGTATCTCAGTGCCTGTAAAAGTGTCTCCATTTACTTTAATTTAGTATATTTTGACACATCCATCTATTCTTTCCAGAAACTTTGCCTAAGCAACTTCTGCATATGTCTGACCCTGTAGTTGATGCTGGGGATCTGTAGAGTTGACTTCAGATATACTTTATCAAGTAGCTAATGGTCCCATTATGTGGAACTTATAAAAAATAAGTCACATATGTTACGGTATTTAACTTATTAATGATGATAGGCTCAGGATTTTCACAAGTATAAGAGGTACTCTCATTATGTAGTATACAGATGATGTGTTGTAGAATTGTGCACCTAAAGCTGGTATAATTTTGTTAACTGGTGTCACCCCCAATAAACTCAATAAAAAGGAAGAACTACAAGAGGTACTCAATACGTTGTAGACCATATTTTCTAATATCCTTTTCCTGAGGTTAGAAGGAATTTGGTGTAATTACAGAGACAAGGTATTCTTTGACAGTTAAAAAAAAAGTAATCTGAATCAAATTGCATTCACTGGAAAATGTACACAGGACCAATTGGAATTTTACAAAATTGAAAGTATTTTTGCTGCCAGTGTTGTTCTGATATTAATTGTAAAACATGATTTTTAAATGCCTTATCTAAAATCATTAAACTAATCAATATGTCAACTGAGGCTGGAAACCAGCACCAGCTGATAAATAGATTTACTATGTATTATAATTCCTCCAGCATGCATAATAGGCCCTTGCCTCTCACAGCTTAATGTTTCTGTGATTGAGATATAAATAAACTTATGTGCACATTTTATGGAATAATATTTTTTCCTGAAAAGTCATTCTCAGATTCATGGTGAATGTTACAATGAGTGGTATCAGAGTTAAGGAAATATATTAGTTGCAAGCACAATACCTGCTTATTTTAAAAACTACATGTTCTAAAGAATGACAAATATCTTAACTAAATTTACTTCTAAATGTTTCACATTTTGCTACAAATAGAATGAGAAGTTCTCTTCTTTCATATACTTTCAAAATCCAAAATCACTTACTTTGAAAAACCTCATTACCAGAATTAGAAATTATCTCTCAATACCTTCAGTATTATCCTGCTTTCAAATAAGAATGGCGCTTTGTCAACCTTTTTACATTTCTTTTAGGGAAAGTCATGTCTTAGTCATTTTTGTATTGTTGGAGTCTTTAATAATACCTTAAAAATAGTCAATGATTATTGAATGACTAAGTGAAATAATGGAGGAAGGAATGGAGGAATGAAGACTTCAGACACAATGAGCCCTCAGTAAATATTTGTTGAATTACAGTGAGCTGCCTGTGTTGATGACAGGGTATATTGTAATGTCCAATGATAAAGTTTTTTTGCCTTTGTACCATCAAAAGGAAGTTAATAAATACTAATGATTAAAATTATTTCAATATTTGATTTTATGTATATCTAATGTCTATGTGTTTTAAAAGAGTCTTAATAGGTAAGTCTTTGGCTCAAACATTCTTCTCTCATGTTCAACTATTTTTCTGATACTGTTTATTAAAGAATGTCTCCTAAGTAATTTTTATCTTAAAAGGTGAATTTTTTGAAGATATCAACCTCATATGAAACACAACCTTCTTCAGTGATTATCTTCTGTGTATATCCTAATTAAATTATTTTTCCTGTATTCTTCACTTCATACCTTACCATCAGCACACCTAACCCCAAATACTCACGAGAGCCACCAAACCTAGCATTTTGCCTCTAAACTAAACATTCACTCAGACTTTTTCCATGATTTCTCATTTCTGTTGTAGTTTTTAACTCTGTAGTAGTTTTTAAGTCTGATGTGTTAAAGCAGCACATTTAATTTAAAAACTGCCTCAAATTTTGGGCAAATACAAAGAAATATATTTTAATATAATTACTGAAAATTAAACGATATATTTTTTGCAAATGCTCAATGACTTCTCACTAGAAATTCAAAATGTATGTATAAATTACTTATTATCTAGTCACAGAGGCCATTTTACCAATGAGATCACTTGGGCTATAAATGTAAATAGGGAAAAATAGAAAAGGATCTTAGACCAAGCCCTAGAATACTGCTATTTATAAGACACACACACAAGAAAAGGAGCAATAAAAAAATACACATAAATAGTGGTGACTGAGATAAAATGCAAGTCAAGAGAAAATGGTGATCATGAAAACGAAAAGAAGAAAGTTTTCCCAGAATGAAATGGTAAATTGTCCTGATGCTGCTGGGAGAACAAGTTAGCTAAAAAAGTGTGTGGGATCCATGCTCAGACACCTTGATCCTAAAGGCTAATGAGATCAGGTCACTTCGAATCTTAAGAGCCTTTGGAAGTTACTGTGGAGTAAGGAGGTAGAAAGTTGTTTGGAGAAGACTGAGTTGAAAATTGGATTGAAGGAAACAGAAACAGGGGCTACTCCTCTTTTGTGTGGTTTTGCAGTAATAGTGTGCAAGGAAATGGAATAGTAGCTGGAGAGGAACTCAGGCTAAAAGAAAACATAAATCTTTCTTAAATTTAACTAAATTAAATGACAATTCCATGGAGATGAGATTGAAAAAGTAGTCTTAGGGCCAGATCAAAAGGCTTTACACACCCTGATAAGAATTTTGTTTATAAGATTTTAGGTTTAGAGTGATGGTAAGTAATTAAAGTTCCTGCCCATGGGGAGCTTATTATCTACTTTGAGGAGAGAGAGATTAATCAAACACAGGAAAGAAATATAAAATTGCAACTGTGATGAACGCTAAAAACAAGATATGCAATACTGTGGAACACATAATAAGAGGAATTGGTATCACTGAAGTCAGTCTTCTGTGAAAAAAATGAGAATTGGAAGATGACTAAGTGAAGAGGGGAGAAAATCAGGTTATATTTTGTGGGCAGAGCAGGAGCACGGACCCTGTGGAAGGAGAGAGGATGGCATCTGTGAGGAATGGAAAGGTCCGTGTGACTGGAGAACAGTGAGCCGGGCTGTGTGTGTAGAGGTTTGTCTTTACCCAAGAACAATGGGAAATTGGGAAATCATTCAAGTACTTACAACAGGAGTGAGGTAATTCATTTCACTAAATTAAAAATCAAAAACAAAAACAGAAAAATCAACCAACAAAAATAAATAAAGGCCCTCACTGGAATACAAAGAAGGGACAGGGTTGAGGAGACAAAATGGACATGGGTGGACCAGTTATGGGACTTTTGTAATTGTGCAGAACAGAGAAGTTAGTGATTTGGGCAAAGGAGGTAAATGTTGAAATGACAAGAAGGGGATAATTTAAAGAAAAGTTTTAGTAGTTAAGAAATGAAAGGACTTGGTGATATGTGACTTATGGATATTAGATATCATTGTGATGTTTATGCAGTTATTCAGGACATTCACAATGAGTCAATTGATCAGCCAATCAATAAGCATTTATCAAGTGCCGACTATGACATCAATGTATCATTCCTTTAATGAAAGACTAGAAATTACGCATGAGGAGATCAGATTCTAGATATTGTTTATCTCAATTGTTTTTGACACACTGAAAAAGAAACAAGCCTTTGTTGATGAATATCCATTGTGTCCCAGGGAGTCTGGAACAAACAATGCATTCAGAAGCTACGCGAAACTCATCCAAAAAGGCTGACAAAATTGTCTCTACCCAGTACAGCCTGTGCAACTGTGGTGCAAACAGATGAAAGTTGCATTTGGCTGAGAAGCCCATAGAGCGTGATTCACCAGCACAACTGCAAGATTCAGCTACATACCCACCTCTCCTGACACATGTTTGCCTGTAAACCCAAGGTCATAAATATCATTAATTTCACTCCAGAATGAACTTTGTAGGACTGAGGGGTGGTGACCACATCAATCTTGGGAAGGGCTGGCCAGCATCAATCCAATACCAATGAGGCAGACTGTTTCTAAAATATCATAAAGATGATCTTTCTTGTTTATTTCCCTCAGTTCTCTGAGAAACATACCTTCATACTTCAAGAAAAGTCTGATGCAAGCCTTAGAATACAAGAGTTTTATTCTGGGCCTGGCTGGTGTAGTTCAGTGGATTGAGCGCAGGATGCAAACCAAAGCATTGCAGGTTCAATTCCCAGTCAGGGCACATGCCTGGGTTGCAGGCCACGGCCCCCAGCAACCGCACATTGATGTTTCTCTCTCTCTCTTTCTCCCTCCCTTCCCTCTCTAAAAATAAATAAATAGAATCTTTAAAAAAAAGAAAAAAGAAACTTTAAAAAAAAAGTTTTATTCTGTATCATTACTGATTGTGGTAGCTGTGAAGCTCTGCTTACAAAGACACCTTTCACATTAGACAAACTATTACCTGATACATGAGGAAATCTATTTTTTTGTTCTGTTTTCCTTTACTGTTATGGAATTGAATATATTTGTGAGAGAAAACACAGTGAGGAAGATGAGTGCCACACATGCTATGAATACCAATTCTATCACTCATAAGCAGTACTATTCTGAAAGGCATATTAAATTTCTCCAAACCTCGATATACTCTCTACCTCACAACGTTGTTCAGATCAAGGGAGGTAACAAATATAAAAGCACCTACTATGGCCTGGCACTTAGTAGGTGCTTATTAAATGTTAGCTAAATCTTACCAAGGCTGAAACAAGTCTGCACCTAGAGTAAAATCCATCGACATAAGTTTCTTAATCTTCATTATAGTTGTAATAATGTCCCATTAACAGTCAAACTGATTCAACTCTCTCTTTATAATCTTGTACATATATTAATTAAAATAGGTTCACTTATTAAATAATTTCCACTTATCTTTTTGAATTTTCCTTATAGATTCCACTATGAATATTGTAGTCTCTATAAACCATATGTTGTATTTCTTATGTTTATGAAGATTACATGTGTAGCCTAAAATTAAGAAAATGAAGATTTCATATACAGTATCATTTGGCAAAAGAAGCAAAATGATGCAGAATTTCTCCTGACTTCTTTCATGCTGAACTGCTGTAGCTTTAATAACTTCTGCACTGCAGTGATTATGAAACTAATGCGTATTTTTAAATGTTAACTAAGAGTGTCAGACGTTTACTTATATTTGGCAAAATCTTAGGAAGAACAAGTTTGAGCACTACACAACACCACATGGGCTGTTAGACATGCTCTCTGTTGTTCATGTTTTGTAAAGACAAATACCCTTTCATCATTTTTATCTACTTCATACTGTAATCTTTATTTTCTGTGAAGCTTGAAGTCAGAAATAAGAATTTGACATCATGTTAATTACAAGAACATACTGAAATGTATTTTAACAAAAGCATGGGATATCAAAAATCAAATAACCCCTTAGAGATTTTAAATTTCACTTAATAGGCAGAGGAATCCAGGGAAAATTTTTGGGAATTAATAACTCATTTTATAGAGAGAAAGAATGTTTCATCTCACAGTAGGGAAAATGATCTGATTAGCCTTCCTTTTCTCTATATTGACTCCAAAAAATGTCATTCATAGAAGCAAATGAAAAGATGCTTCAAAAAATCACACTGCTTCTTTATAGCCAAAAATATGACTTCATTCACAAAACATCGCCTTTCTCAGCTTAATGCACTTAACCTTATACAAAGTAAAATAATCTCTTTAGAACTAATAAGTGTAGTCAATGACACGTTTCTGATATTTTTCATCTAAAACCTGAGCAATGCTAAATGGGGACTTTATATTTAGAAGTGAATATCCTCTGGAAGACAGAGCATAATCTTTTGGAGCTATTTTTTTTCTTTTTTATTCACATTCCCCAAATAGCCCTTTAAGTTTTAGAACACATTTTTTCCTATTGAATTATAGTATCCATACCAGCCATTGTTTTTTTAATGAGAAAATTATGCCCATCAATAGATGAGTGGATCAAAAAACTGATACATTTACACAATGGAATACTATGCAGCAGAAAGAAAGAAGGAACTCCAACCTTTTGTGACAGCATGGATGGAACTGGAGAATATTATGCTAAGTGAAATAAGACAGTCAGCAAAGGACAAATACCACATGATCTCACTTATAAAAAGAATCTAATGAACAAAATAAACCAATGAGCAAAACAGAACCAGAGGCATGGAAACATGGAAAGACTGACAGCGACCAGAGGCAGGAGGAGAGGGAAAATGGAAAGAAGGGGAAGGAACTAGTCAAAGAACATGCATGGATGACCCATGGACATGGACGGTGTTGTGGGGACTGGCTGTGGGAACTGGACGGAGGGGGCTGGCAGCACAGAGGAGGACAAAAGGGAAAAATTTGGGACAACTGTAATAGAGTAACAATAAAAAGCATTAAAAAAAAGAAAATTAGCTTGTTTATGAAGCATCTTACCAAAAATATAGATTGAGGCACTGATGAGCTTAATGATATTTTGGTAGGACAAATTAGGAAATAGATTCAGAGGCACAGCCCCCTGATGAGCATGCTCTTACCTTTTCTCATTACTTCTGTTTATTCCATATGGATACCTGTTCCTGGCAAGTTATCCACTTAGTGCATTGCTTGCCAAAATTCACATCAGATATGTTGTTGTATAACTTAACTACCCAGAATAAAATTTGAAGCAAAAGTTGTCATAGGAGACTATGAAATAATATGAGTAGGAACATTTATATGAAGTGTATTTCTTTCCAGAAATTTGATCTCATTTTCAAGCTCAGTACCTCTGACAGGAAGGAGGCAGCAGGAAGCAACTTATCAAAGACTTGTGGATCTTCTCTATTGCAAATGTCAAAATCCCTCAAAATTGTTCTGTAAAATGACTGATGTTCTACATATGCTAGGTAACTAACAATGCAGTGCTTATATACCTGACCTAAACAGTGGAGATGCCTGACTGGCCCAGATTGTTACCAAATTGAGGGCATGGAAGAGTGGTAGATGATTCAACTAGGTCCCTAAAGCAGAAATAGGGAAAATACCTGTGGTTTTAGATATATGATATCAAGTATTGATTGTCTGGCTTTTAGTTAAGAGATACCAGTGCATATCACAGTAAGAATTCCAATTTATCCTTTAGCATTTTCTATAGCCTACTGTGCTACCTGCATTTTTCTGATTTCATCCAGAAGATTATTCCAATAAATACTGAGCAGAGCCTTAAGCCCATTATGTGATCTCTCTGTGACCAGTGTTTCAATATAGCAGCAGCTTAACATTTCAGCCTCGTTGGGGCAGAGTGGAGGTTGACACCTGCTCTTCTTCCGCTCTCAGAAGATGCTCTCTGAAGTAGGACTAAACAGCTGAGGCAAAGTTGAGTATGCTCAAGCAACAGGCTGCCAATAACTTATGTGCCTTGGCCTGAAGCTTTTATATCAGTTTCTTCTGCCTAGGTCCAAACCTCCAGGAAACTTTGAAGAAACTTTCAACTTCCCAAGTGCTGTACTCCTGAGAGATGCCAGTTGGGGTAGAAAAGCAGGAAGTCCATTAATACCAACTGACATTTCTTTCCCATTGCAATCTGTAACACTTGTCCGCCAAGACTTCCTGTCACTTTCACCCAACCAGTAACAGTCTTTTTAAACAGATTCAGGAGGAAGCCAAATGAAAGACTTGAAGGGAAATTTTAGTAGCTAATCAGAGCCTTTTATTTTTTCTGTTTCTTTCATTCCTACCTCTCCCATCCACCCTCTTTTCCATCCCCCCATTTCTCCAACTATTACCCTCTTTGGTGTGAAATATTTGGCTTATGGATACAAATTAAAGACAAAACTAAGTGACTTCATTAGCTCCTTCGTGAGGTCTGCCTACCATATTATTGACCTGTTTTTGTATCTCTTAGTTACTTCAATTGACCCTAATGGTAGTGACAGCTGCATGTTATATTATGTTGCGTCATATATTCTCCCAGCAAGCTTTTTTCTTGTTACTGCTTCCTTAGGATTCTTCTGGTTTCCAAAGAAGAGCTAAAATGTCAAAATATTTTTAATTTTGGTTTTATTATATAGACCTTTCATTAAGAACAAATTAGGTAATCAGCCAGTTTATATTCAGATGAAAATGTACAATGTACACACCTTCACTCCTATGCATGCTAAATTTTAACTAATAGGGAAATAATTCCCCTTTCATTCCTGTTGGCTTTAAAGTGACTTAAATTAATTCCAGCCATGCCTTCCCCATCCCATTGGATGGGCTTAACACCCTTTGATGGTGTTGTTTGGGCTTTTCTCTCACATGCTAATGAGGCATTCACTTTAGCTGCCACAACTTCATATAATCCTTGGGCAATTCTCACACTTGCTAATGATCTCTTCTTTAGCGAGCAGTGAATCTTGAAGGAAAGGAGGAGAGGGAATTAAATTACTGGCCTAGCATAGATTTACCCAGAAAATGTAATCTGAAAATATATTTGTGTGGCTGCCTTCTCCTACTCTGGAAGAACAATTGTCTCTGAAGAAGAGACTCATTCCTACTAGCATGCACACACTGTCTACTTTAAAACAACTATAGTTTTTCTGCAGCCTGATGGGGATTTCAGAAAGGGAAGGAAGCCTATCTCCTGAGAGCCTTGCTTTATCTATTAAATCTCTATTAAATTCTCCTTGAATGTGAATTTCACAGTGTCCAAATAATAAGCTACTGCTAATGCTTGCTTTCTCACAACTATGGGTAAAAAGACTTGATGAAGCTAAGTAAAAAGAGAAATATGGAAAACAACCTTGTCTTCCTGCTCCAGAGAAATAAATATTTCTCCTGGAGTTTTCTAAGGCCCCCAAGGCTTTGGCTAGCATCCATATTTTCCATACCTTTTGGAAAATACCTAAATGGAGTACACAAGATCTGTTCGGAAAGTATCCAGCCATGTAATATGAAAAATAGAGACATTTGTTGAAGATAATATAAGATACAAGCAACACTGTACATAGGGAGATGACGCCTCCTTCCCCTTCAAAGTAGACACCATGGGACATCACACAGTTCTCCCAACTGAGTACAATGTTCCTTCTGCTCTGGTAGCAGAAGCTACAAAACAAATTTTACCACAAGATCCTACATCAAATTCTTAGACCTAGTCGTTTTTGGAATCCCCAGATCAGCTTCCAGTTCTTGCATTGTCAGTTGCCGATCTTTGACTGCAGCTGGTACACATTCAACATTCTCAGGTGTTCTGCTTGTTGCAGGCCTCGCAGAATGTGGATCATTTTCAACAGATTCTCAACCATCTTTGAAGTGTTTGTGCCACACTTTTATTTGCACTACACTCTGCATCATCCCCAAAAGTCATCTGAACCATCCAAATAATTTCCGCTGAGGAATGTTCAAGCCTAACACAAAATTTGATGCAGATTCTTTGCTCTACTCTCTCAGTTATTTTGAATGTGATGCCCACACAGTACACATACTCATTCAACAGCATCTACCACACCCACTGACTAGTACAGTGAAGTGGTCATTATTCATGAATGCACATTCCAGTCAACTTTCCTTGGCTACAAGGTTACATTGATGTGGCACAAACTGTTCTCCTTATATCAAGAATGGCTGGACCTTTTCTGGACAGACCTCATATTATCTCCAGTGGGGATACTGAAACCCAAACTGAATATGCTAAATCAGCGGTTCTCCAGGTTGGTTGCACATTAACATCACCTTTAAAGATTTTCCATGCTAATACCCACCAGACCAATTAAATGAGAATCACTGAAGTTGGGATACAGGCTGTCATATTTTTTAAACCTCCCCACATGATTCCAAATGGACAGCCAAGGCTAAAAACATGACATTACCAACGAAAGAAAGAATAAGTACTAATGAGCAAAAACACTGAGACCTAATAGTTAGCTTCTGCTGCTGAGAGTGTCTGCTCAGCACTGCCCAATATTGCATCCTCTTGTGTAAGAACGTGTCCGCTAGATCTAAAGCAAGAAAATCTTTACAGTTGACTACTCTTCCTTACACAATCTGTTTTTCAATGTTTCTTTGTGCACCATGAATGCATTCTTACAAGACTTAACAGGGAGCCTTGGCCAGTGTGGCTCAGTTGGTTGGGGTGTCATCCTGTAACTAAAAGGTTATAGGTTCGATTCCCTGTCAGGACACTTACCTATGTTGGGATTCAATTCCCAGTTCAGGTGTACACAATCCCTGGTCCAGGAGAGTATGGGAGTAACCAATTAATATTTCTCTCTCACATCAATGTTTCTCTCTCTCCCTCTCCCACTAAAAGCAATGAAAAAATGTCCTCCAGTGAGGATTAAGAAAAAAAAAGACTTAGCAGTGAGTTACTGTCATCAGTGTGAATGATTATTATTTTGTCTTTCAAAAATGCAATTGCAGCTCAAAGTAGCATTTCACAGGAAAAATATATTTTTAAATAACAATAATTGAAATGTCTTTGACTATTATTTCTTATATCTTTGCCTTCTAGATTGGTTCTTTCTCTTCTGTCTAAAAACATGCTCAATTTTTAAAACATACCAAAATTCTTCCCAAGACTGCATATTCCTTCAAGTCACTCCTGTCCTTTTACCTTTATATTAAACTTATCAACCAAAAATAATTTTAGGCTATAGTAATAATGAAAAGCATTTATTTGAGCAAAGGATGCAATCTAAGAATGCAGACTCAGGCAGCAACCCAAACTGCTCTGCAATGACAGAGGAGAGGCTGTCTCCAACAGAGAAAGTTCCCTCCCAGATTCCCATTCAGGTCCGCATATGCAAATGAGGACTTCAGGTCTGATAAGTTCAGGCTGGTTGATGTAGATGCAAATGAGGGTATAAGTTATGTAGCTCTGATTGACCAGAACAGGTCACAGTTTCTTAGTTAGGTGGTAGTATGGAGATGACAGTCTGGGGTTCTTCCCAGAGTTCCGAGAAGTGAGAGGACTCTGTCAATAAATGGCCACCAGCCTCTAGATTAAAATTTAGGCTCAGTTAACTACAAGGAGTCTACTTTGATAGAAAAATTCTTCCTTGGGGTTCATAAACTTAGTGTAAGAGCAGAATGTACTTAGTGTCTCCAAATAGTATCTCTACTTAGTCTCGCAATCCAGTTACCACGTAGCTCTCTGCAATTTAACTCTGTTCCCTGTACTCAGCTGAAGAATTTCTTCCTACAGTGCTAAATCAACAATGAACTAATCCAGTGATCACCAAAATCAACAACCTCTCCTCAGTTTTAAGACTCTTGAAACACTCTAGCACTACTTTAAAGAATCTTTTAAAAAACATCTCCTTCACTGTGTCTTGTTTTCTATTGCTATGTCATCTTTTCTATTCAATCCCCTTCATGTGTTTTACAGAGTTCTTTCCTCAGTGCTATTTTCTTTTACTACAAAGAAATCTTAAACTAAAGTCTAGCAACCAAACTTCATATCTGTGTGTTTGCACAGTTTTCTGGTGAGGAGATTTGTAGCTTACATCATACTCTCTAAGGACTTCATAACTCAAATGGGGTAAAGAGCTTGTAATAAACTCAGTAGGTCAGAAATCTTATCTACTCTTGTGGCTGGCACCATTAACTTCTAAGCAGATAATTTCTGATGGTCTACCCCTAATCTTCCTTCAGAACTCCAGATTCATACTTCCAACTGTCTCTCAGGCAATTCTGCAGGACATACAGCTACACTCTCAAACTCATTATAACCTACCTTATCAACAAGTACCTCCTTACAATTTTTCTGTGTCTTTTACTAGAAGTCTCATATTCTCATATGTTCCATTGTATGTCCTTAGAAATCCAAAAGAATCTCCGCCCCCCACACCTTGAGTCAGTGACTTCAGTCTTTCTATTTCCAAACAGCTTCTGGAATCCACTCCTCTTTTTCATCCCTCATTCACCATCCTGCATCGGGCTTTCTTTCCTCTTAAGTGTGTATCGCTGTCTTCAGGTCTTTCAGCACCTTCCCTGTGTGGTCCCATGCAGTCTTTTTTGCCCTCCCCTTCTCTCTCCCCCACCTCCTTCAAAACCCCCGCTTATTCTTCAAGGTTTACCTCAAATGAAGCCTTCATGAAATATGCCCAAAGCTCTGACTGAATTATAAAATACCTTTCCTTGTCTTTGATTTCCTGACAAAAAAAGTTTCTAATATCTACTCATCCTTTAAGACTTGAATGTATCACCCAATCCATGATAAGGTGTTTTTTTGTTTGTTTTTATATGTTTTTTACTCCCTCAACATCCTAGTGTTTCTGCAACCTTTTTAGTAGCACTCACTTACTCTATCGTATGCTAATTATGTATTCCCATTGATGACTCCCTCAACAGATTTTCAATACTCAAGGGTATTGAACTTGAGTATTGAAAATCTGAAAAAAAATCTGAATACTCAGTTTAATTGAGTATTGAACTGAGTTTCAATTTTTCAGAACTTGAGTGCTGAAAAATTGAAACTTTTTTCTTCAGTTTTTTTCTCCTCTGAAGTTAGCACACTATCTTGCACATAGTGAGTGCACAATTAATATTAAATGATTCTCAATTATGTGGTTTCGCCAAATTTTGTGCCTATAACATTTTTGGTTTATAATATTTATATTCAGATTTTCTTAATTGTGCCCCTCTTTGCTCTCACATGTTGAGATAAACTCTGTATTACTCACCACATACTCAATATTATCTGCTGAAATGAATTATTTAGTTATTTGAGAAAACTTGGGATGTGTCAACACTTTAATCTGAGGTGTCTGTGTACAACCTCCGATCCTTTCACCTCTCTCACTGCTTGGTTTCCAAGTCAATTGCTCTTTGTAGGGAAGAAAAAATAATTTTCTTCTACCTTTCTGAGGTTTTGGCTGATATTCCCCCTGTGATAAATAGACAGATTAACAAGAGAAAAAATAGAAGTTTAATAATATGTGTACCACCTTTATACATGGGAAATACCCAGGAAAACTGAGTAACTCCCTAAATGGCTAAATACCATCTCCAGTTAAAGAGAAAAGAAGGTGTTTGCAGGGGAGGAGGAAGGGTGGGGAGGCCAGTCAAGGGAAATCTCCTGGAAAAGCACAATAAACAAGGATAGGTTGTTTTGCAGGTTTTAGTCAAAGCACAATAAACAAGCATAAAGTTGTTATGCAGACTTTAGTCAGATGCCTCCTTCACTGCTTCTAGATGTTTCTAGAATGTAGTCATCCTTCTCTTCTTGGTACAGAAAGGGAGACACTCTTATAGAGATTTCCCTTATAAATAAAATGTTACAGAACAAACAAGGGGGGGCCTGGGACAATAATACTATTACTGAAAGACACCCAGGTCCGTCATGTCCGCCACCAGAAAAAAGACATCTCTCAATGCCAGAGATTCGTGAAAAGGAAAGGAAATGTTTATTTAATGCTATACAAACTTAAAGTAGTGACCCAATGTCTCCATCAAAATCCCAAAGTCCCTTAAAACACCCACAAACACACACAGTCCTTCCTTCCTCTTTGCCCAGTCTGGGTTACCGTATCTCAGGAAAGGAAATAGAAGCCCTTGGCTTAGGCAGTGTCTGGTTATTCCCAGTAATCCGTGCTCAGCTGGCAGGCCTCCCTCGGTTCCCAGCACCATCAGCTGTGTCACTGTCCAAGCAGGATCTCCAATTAATCCAAAGCCATGCAGCACCGTCTCATGGCCTACTGGTAAGTGTTCTTTCACCCTTCTTCCAGGCAAAGTCTCTCTTGCTTCCCAGGCCCCATGGCCAAAAGGAGCACCTCAAAGCTACGCAGTCCTCTCCTACCAGAGCTGCGGGAGTCTGCACTCTGGCGAAACTGCGTGGTTCTCCCAACAAAGCTGCAGGGAGACGGGGTTGCCACTCAGCTTTGGCCGAGTGGCGATTCTCTGCTAAATCTGCATGGTGAATTCTCTCTCACAGAGCTGTGAGAGCCCTCTACTCTGCCAGAAACTGTATGGGTCTCTCTCACAGGGCTGCAGGAGCCCTCTACTCTGCCAAAAGCAACATGGTTCTCCCCTCTATGGCTGCCGTGTCTGGGTTTAAGTCCCCGCGCCAATCTTCCTCTGCAGCCCCTTTTCCCACTCCTCCCACACTCGGCCACACTTGCCCTCAATCTCCTATCCTTTCCAGCTTTTCTGGTCACCATCATGGGTCTGGGCAAGTGTCACCCCATGTTGTGGAGCCAATCTTCTCCAAGCTCCCACGCAGGCGCTGTAACTCAGGGGACCTGCCCCCCCAGTCACATCTTGGGGGGGTGCCTTTCCATCCCCCTGGCCCAGAGCATGGCCATAGCTATTTAGCGTATTCAAGCGACCAGCCAAAGGCTATAGGTATGTTAAATGACCACACCAGAGGTTAGCTGCAAGGCTGTTGCTGTGGGAAACAGCTCTCAATGGGCTTATTCTATTTGTCCCTTTCCCCCACCCACACCTGGGGCGGGGGGGCGGGGGGGCGGGGGTGAGGACATCCTAGTATTTTCTGAATTCCTTGAGTTCTGGGCCCCACTCCAAATGTCCATTTGGGGTCCCTCCTCTTGGCTGCACCCTGTAACAATGTCACTTATAAAAAAGTAACTTCTACTCAGTTTTTCAGAACTTCCTCTTATCTGCTGTTCCCTTAAATGTAACTCATTCAAAACAATCATTTATCCAAAGAGGCATATCTTGGAGTAGTATATTTGCTCCCTTTCATTCATCAACTTCCTGAGAATTCCAACCCCCAATTCACTTCTCTCAGCTTCTCCTTGCCTTAACCCTACTTAGTTTCCTTCTTTACTCAATCTGAGTTTTATGATTAACCCATTCTACTGATACCATCTGAACCGTTCTCCTACTAACACCTTTGATTCTTTCATGTCCCCATCCATTTACTGATTTCACCACAAAAAAAGGCCCAAGTGGACATCTGGGCAATGGAGGACTACTAGAAACCAACCAACCAAGCAACACTATTCTTTATTAAACAAGTTTGACTTAAACAGGAAGAAGCCTTAATTTTCCCAGTGCTGCCAAATGTCCTGGGATTTTGGTTGCTATTGTTGTTGTTCTGTTTTGTTTGCTTTTTCCTACCCCTGGATAAAATCTTAGCCAGATTGCATAGGTTTTCTCATTGATCTTAGGTAATAAAATATCTAGTCCGTTCTAAAGAGAATTCCAACCAGTCCAGTCCAGTCCATGTGAAATCAATTAAGCAAATATGAAGCTTCTTGCTCCAGCTCAGGGCCATTGACTGGGGAGGCCTGCAATGGAGAAAAAATTGCAATTAAGACCTTTTCTCTTCCTACTCTGCTTCCTTCCCCATTTCATGGGTGCTGTGTTGGTCCTTCCACATTGAGCTAAGGTAGGGAATGTATGGAAAAGAGATAAATGGGCAACAACAGTTTATTTTGACAGGCACATTTGAGATTTAGCATCAGGTGTGTGTGTGTGTGTGTGTGTGTGTGTGTGTGTGTGTGTGTGTGTATAACGTATACCTACCCAAAGGTGACTTATAGTGAACATTAGCAGTTTTGACTAAATACTCTTCTCTTGCTTACCCTCCTCTGATTTCACCCTGGGGGTATCTTCTATAGATCTCTAGATGTGGTACTGCTTTTTTTCCAGATGCCACCTCATCCTGAGGGGTTGCCTGGGACAAGATTCTTTTTAAGAAGACCATGGGCTGGGTCCCTTGTTGGAAACACACCTGTTAAATGAGAAACACAGCTTTGTCCCATCAATAGTGGAAATACAACTAGTTCCTAAAGCATCTCATTGTTTTGTTTTGTTTTTTTGGTTATTTTTGTTTGTTTGTTTTTTCCCAGACAGGTTCTTAACTTTTGACTATGTCCCCGGAAGTCTGGGGGACTCAGATCAAGCTTTCTCAAGTGTCTTCCTCTAGCTTGACTTCAAACCTACAAAAGCACTCTTCCTCTCTATAGATGTGCTGATAGTGGTGAACAATGAAAACCAAAACTCTCTTCTTCAATATCTCTTACATCAATGATGACTTCTCTCTTATACTACAGAAAGGTGATTAACTAAGGGTTACAAAACCAATTTCACAATCTTTCAGAATGTGTTGCACAGGTGAGCTATTTCTATGATACTGTTATCAATTTTAGGGCTCAGCTGAAGTGAAACAGAAAGAGCCCCAGTTGTGTATATTGTCTTATTTCCCTATTGGTATCACTTCAAAGACATGGACTCCAATCCTTAGCTAAGTACTCAGTACAATCCATCCATTAATCTTGCTTACCTTGCTCTTTGCTTTCCCTCTGCCACTACTCCAAAGTTTCCCCTCTCTATTCAACTGTTACTGCCTTTATTCAAAGCAGGCAATCTTGCCTTCTTATTCACCTAGAAAACTCACCACCAAGAATGATTTCTCTCAATTAATTACGTTTCCAGCTCAAAATGTAACCTGAAGTGTATGCCTATTCTTGTCACTTCTCCCCAGTGTCGAAGAATAAGATGTTTTATCCAATGTTGGAAATCAAATTATCTACCTTTTCAAGTTTCTCCAACTACCTGACTCATATCTTTTGCGCCTTCCTGGAATGTCTTATACATGCCACATCTTTCCAGGTTGCTTCCTCAAACAACTGCTTTTCTCACTGTAAACACCTCCCTAAATAATCATATCCATGTTTGTAATTTCAACTATCTCCCTTATGCTGATGATTCCTAGAGTCCTGCCTCTTCATTGATAGATCTGTTCTGGACATTTCACCCAGACATCTCACAGATACTTCAAACCCAGTGTTCAAAACCAAAAATATGTTCCTTCTCTGTTTCAGCCTCAACATTCACCTGGCCACCCAAGCAAGAAATGTGTGAGTCAACCTTGACTCCTCCGTCCCTCTCCACATTTAATCGTTATCTAAGTCCAAGAGATTTTTAACTCTTAATATGTTTATGTTTTCTCTCCTAGCCATCTTCACCTCTCCTGAACTAGACCTTTATCATTCCTAACCTGGTCAGCTATGATAGACTTGTAATTTGTCTGCCAGTGAATTAATACTGTACTATTGTATAACAATTTATCCCAAAATGGAGCTACTAGAAACAACAACCACTTTTTATCTTACATATTTTCTGAAGATTGGGAATTCAGAAACAGCTTAACTGGGTGGTTTGGCTCAGAGCCTCTCCAGAGGTCACTGTCAAGCTGTTGGCTGAATTGCAGTAACCTGAAGGCAACATATTGCTTATCATGTAACCCTAATTACAAATTAGGATAGTATAAACTCTACAATAATTCCTAAAGTCTCAGTGTCACCTCTGCTTTGATGATATACTTCATCCTCAGTGCTTCTTGGGGAACCAAGAGTACAATTAAGGTGGTCTAGCATTTGCTAAATAGATCACTGTAGTCCCTTCTGGAAAGACACTACTTTCTTCGAGCAGGATTTCTAGACCTAGCCCACCCTCCTTAGCAGACCAGAAGTGGTAAGCTACACTGAGTTACAAGTTTTCAAGGAAACTGCCACATCCCTAACTCCAGGATGTTCTGTGTCTGCCTGACTTGGCGGCCTCCAGGCAACCAGAAGGAGAAACTTAAATAATTCTAGGCTGAGAACCAGAAAACCAAATCCAAGGGAAGTGAAAACTAATATTCTACCAGGGGCCTTAAAAAAGCAGTACTAAAAATAGACAACTAGGATTGGGCTTAACATGTTCTGGGTGAGCTTGAAAATGGGTTAGGAATGAAGATGGAATACTGTAGTCAATTTTTAAAAATGATTTGCCTAAAGAATTATACTCTAAATAAAATAATGATTTTATTGACTTACAGTGAAGTTTGATTACTTCATTTTCTGGGTGGAGCACTGAACCTTAAAAAAATGAGGAAACCCAGGTTTTTTGTCTAACTGAGATATGTGTTTATTTTCAAACATTTATTTTTTTTTAAGATTTTATTTATTTATTTTTAGAGAGGGAAGGGAGGGAGAAAGAGAGAGAGATAGAAACATCAATGTGTGGTTGCTGGGGGACATGGCCTGCAACCTAGGCATGTGCCCTGACTGGGAATCGAACCTGTGATGCCTGGTTCGCAGCCCGCGCTCAATCCACTGAGCTACACCAGCCAGGGCGATATGTGTTTATTTTCAATTCTTTCATATATTTAGATGTCTCAGAATTTTTCTTTTGAAATATGTTCAAGGAATAAAATATCAAAAAATAATTCATAATATAGACCTTTTAAAGTGGTGAGATTTAATTTTCTTTTAATTCTAAAACCATATTCTGTTAGTTTAATAATGGGAAAAGTATGAGAGACAAATATTAAAAACCGTAACAGCAATAAATAAGTTCTCAAATATCAAAAGAAGCGTGTGACTGCATTAGACACCATATTGCCCCATTTGGGAGAGAAAAAATAAAAACGTTTAAGCCTCAGGCTTTTTTTTTTTTTTTCAAGCTAAAGCTCTCAGCAGAAGCTACATGAATTTCATCAATATGTTTATATGATTCAGAGCCAAGAAATTTTGTAAAGATTACCAAAGTATCTGATGTAGTTTCTGGTAAGGTATGAAATATATTTTATAAGAACTTCAAAAAGAATGTCTGTAAGAATTGCTGCTGATCTAATCAAAATTTTTAGATTAAAATCTAAAGAGGAGAAAAATATTCTGATAAACGTATAATACTAAATAGCATAGAAAACAATACATATAATGATATAGAAAAATTAACATCAAGGAGGAATACCAAGTAGATCTCTATAAAAAAGCAGCAGGATGTGGTTAGTATGAAAAATACATCCTCAAATCCACATACCAAAGCAGACAGACTAAGTCTAATAAACACAGTAAATTTTGTTTTGAGTCAGATATAATCTCATAGGTATATTCTAATTTAAATAGTGTAACTAATGATAAAAACATGTAAATTAAAAAATATGCCCTGTTACCAAAATTTTAAATGGGCCAGGCATTCGCTTCTCTTTCAAGAGGATGCAAACATCACTTTAAAATAGACATAACAATAGAAGAGTAGCAACATTTACTTGGGTCAGCATAGAAGAAAAGAGACAAAAAATACCATTGGGAGTTGGGCAATAGTGCAAGCCATATATTTAAATGAAGTATATGAACAAAGGTTCTCTAGTAGATTCTTATACAGAGGTGAAGTAATGACAAAGAGACAGTGTTTAGCCACCTTTGCACCTGCTAGAAAACTCTTTTGGTTAAAATCAGAGTATCTAGTACAGTCATGCCTTGATTCTGGTCATGGCTACCTCTTCTCCAATCTAGTCTTTCACCACAGCAGGCATCAAAACCTTCAGCCTGTATTCTTAGTCTCATACACTCCCTAAACCAACCTTGACTGGGGCGATTAAATTCAAACCCTCTAGTAGCCCTAAGCCCAGTGTTGATTAACTGACTAGAGCTCCAGTATCTGCCTGATTACTATCCCTGAATCTTCCCCACCCATTCTGTATTTCCCCATTTATATCTCTGATTACCACTAACAGTCTCAATTGGGACAAGATTCCTAGTTTAAGCACTAATCCACTTGGCACCTTCACACCATGGCAGGTCTGTTTTGGGGGGAAAGTAGTCCTGGAACCCTAGATACCCATTACCAGCCAATGCTCTGCTTAAAACTAAGAGGCCACCCTCACCAGTGTGGCCTGGTTGATTGGGCATCATCCAGCAAAGTGAAAAGTTGCCAGGTTGATTCCTGGTCAGGGCAATGCCTAGATTGTGGGTTCCATCCCCACTTGGGGCATGAAGGAGAGGCAAGTGATCAATGTTTCTCTCTCACATTGATGTTTCTCTCCCTGTCTTTCTCCCTCCCTCACCCTCTCTCTAAAAATAATTAAATAAAATATTTTTTAAAAAACCCTAAGATACCAATCATAACTGTAATATTACTTTCCTTACCATTATCTAGGGACTCAGTTTCCTTCACCTGACCAAGCAGTGCTTTTCAGTTTCAGGTTTCTCTTTTGCTCCATGGACCTTCTGTTCAAGGCAAGCATGTTTTGTCAACAAACCTGTACAAAACATGTCCCTCTGCTGTTAGTTTGTTCTTTTAGAAGACCACAGAAAACAAGAGTACCTTAGAAAAAACATTGCTAACATTTTTATCAGCTCTAACACTTCATTCATCTGTAATTTTAAGTCTGGCTGTAAAGGAATAACTGGCTGGGGAATTAAGGGGTGTCTCTGGGGCAGGTAAATATGTCACCTAGACAGATAAATAAACTCTCATCTCAGAAAGAATATTTCTGAGATTTCAGAGAAATAGCAAACTTTCTTTTAGATGAAAAAATGGCTTATAAGAGATAAGAATTCTGAAATTAAATTATGACTATAAATTTAATTACATAAGAAAAAATAAGACTTCCAGCCAAGATGGAAGCATAGGTGGATGCACCATGCCTCCATGCACAACCAAGATAGAAACAACAATTTAAAAGCAGAATAACATCCAGAACTAACAGAAAATTGATATAAATGGAAGTCAGACAACCAAGACGTTGAAATAGACCTGTTCATCCAGACCGGTAGGAGGGGTGGAGTTGGGCAGCTGGGCGCCAGTCGCAGTGCAGACAGCAGAGTTGGGACCGGGTGCAAAAGGGATCCAAGGGTGTGTAAGTCATCTGGGGAGTGCAAGACCGCTGCGAGTGGACCCTGAGTGTGCTTGCGGCAGCTGGCAGGCCCAGGCAGAGGGGTGGCACCCGGCAGACCCAGTGAGGTGGCGATTGTAAAGCAAGGCAGTGCGCGCAACTCAGGATCCCAGTGCTGGGAAATATAGCCTTGGGACACTGATAGCAGATGCCTGTGGAAGTTGAGGCACAGGGAAAGACACCCAGCCTCACAGGAGAGGTCTTTGGAGGGTCCCACGGTGTGCACAAGCCCACCCACATGGGAATTGGCACCAGAGGGGCCCAGTTTGCTTGGGAGAAGCAGCAGAAGGGACTGAGGTCCCAAGGAGAACAGAGCAACTGCCATTATTCCTTCTCAACCCCGCCCCCACATACACTGTCACAACCCAGTGACTGGGGTGCCCCACCCTGGTGAATACCTAAGGCTCTGCCCCCTACTGTAACAGGTGTGACCAGGCCAAAAAAAAAAAAGAGAGAGAGAGAGAGAGACAGAAATGGCTCAAACAGAATAAATCAAAGCCCCAGAACTCATCCTTTTAAGCGACCAAGAAATAGCCAACCTATCAGATGCACAGTTCAAAACACTGGTGATCAGGAAGTTCACAGAATTGGTTGATTTTGGTCACAAATTAGATGAACAAATGCAGGCTACCATAAGAGAAATGAAGGAAAATGCACAGGGAGTCAGTAGTGATGGGAAGGAAACTGGGACTCAAAACAATAGAGTGGACCAGAAGGAAGAAAGAAACAACCAAACAGGAAAGAATGGAGAAATAAGAATTAAAAAAAATGAGGAGAAGCTTAGGAACCTCCAGGACATCTTTAAACCTTCCAACATCCGAATTATAGGTTTACTGGAAGGGGAAGAGCAAGATATTGAAAACTTATTTGAAAATATAATGAAGGAGAACTTCCCCATTCTGGCAAAGGAAATAGACTTCCAGGAAGTTCAGGAAGCTCAGAGAGTCCCAAAGAAATTGGACCCAAAAAGGAATACACCAAGGCACATCGTAATTACATTAGCCAAGGTAAAAATGAAGGAGAGAATCCTAGAAGCAGCAAGAGAGAAGGGGACAGTAACCTACAAAGGAGTTCCCATCACACTGTCAGCTGATTTCTCAAAAGAGACTTTACAGGCAAGAAGGGGCTGGCAAGAAGTATTCCAAGTCATGAAAGACAAGGACCTACATCCCAGATTGCTCTATCCAGCAAAGCTTTCATTTAGAATGGAAGGGCAGATAAAGTGCTTCTCAGATAAGGTCAAGTTAAAGGAGTTCATCATCACCAAGCCCTTACTTTATGAAATGTTAAAGGCACTTATATAGAAGATAAAAAAAAAACACATATAGTAAAATGACAGCAAACTCACAACTATTAACAGTCACACCTAAAACAAAACCAAAATAAACTAAGCAAACAACTAGAACAGGAACAGAACCACAGAAATGGAGATCACATGGAGAGTTATCAACAGGGGAGTGGGGTGGGGAGAGAGGGGGTAAAGGTACAGAGAATAAGTAGCATAGATGGTAGGTAGAAAATAGATGGGGGGGCAAGAATAGTATGGAAAATGTAGAAGCTAAAGAACTTATGACACATGAACTAAAGGGGGGGAATGTAAGTGGGAGGGGGTGGGCAGGGTGGAGGGGAGTGAAGGGGGGAAATGGGACAACTGTAATAGCATAATCAATAAAGTATATTTTTAAAAAATAAAAATAAAAATGTTTAAAATAAAGTATTGTTGTGAGGTAGGGAACTGTCCAATATGGTGAGAATATTCAAAACAATTTTATTTGTAAGAACAAAATATTACAAGATCCCACATTAAAAAAAAAGACTGGTAATTGCATTCTAATATATGTAATAAAATATTTTAAAGCAACTAAATTATGTTGTATATAAATATTGCATGCTACTGGGAAAATCTTATAAATTAAAAATGCAGAATAAAAATGTAATTATGAAAATACCCTAAGTAAAGACTACATATGCATAAAATGATATGTTGAAATATGCTGAAACATGAATCATTATTATTTATAAGTGGTGGAATGTCAGCTGACTTTGTTTTTCTTATTTTAGTCTTTCTACTGGTCTCTGGCTTTCAATTCTTTTTAAGTAAAGATTCTTTTTATAAACAGAAAACAAAGCATTTTAAAGGTCATATACAAAAGGTAGAAGAAGAAGCACAGAACTACAAATGGAATGCAGAAGAATGGTACAGACCTTTAAAAACAGTGTTAGGAATATAGCAGCAATAACTCAGACTAATGGATAATGCTAAGAAATATGAACAGAACTTTAAAAGCTATGTTTAAAACAAGAAGGAAAGAATGGGCTATACCCATTCCTCTAAGCAGAGATGGACATGTTGGCATTGATTCTCTTTCTCTGTCAAAGCAAGTCATCACCTTGGAAGGACAACCCATGGCTAGTGGGGGAATTCCAGAGAGGGTAAGAATATTGTAAGGAAGTACCTAACTAGGTTAAATGGTTTCGAATCTCCAAGCTCAAGGAATTTTACTGTCTAGAAGGGATTTATGGATAGAATACAACATCCCAGACATCATCTCTGAGAAATCACAGCAATTAAGAAAGATGGGGAAAATCTGGAAATGGACAAATATTTATCTACTTTTCCAACAAAGACATTAAGAGATGTGTTATGAAAGCTATATGTACTGATCATAATACTGTTTCTAAAATAGACTTTTAAGGAGATTTTGATCCCTTAGAAGGTGAATGGAGCTCTTAAGTAGAATATTTGCAGTCTAAGGTAAATGTATTTAAATATGCAATGTAGCTAGTAGATCAATATTTGCTTCAAGGTGAGAATGTGGCATGTGATTCCTAAACTCCTAATTTTGAAATTCGATGGTAAGAAATGATTTTCTTGATTTTACATGGCATTTGGAAGTTTCTTATTATCACTGTAGGCAAGATGGATTGGTGTAGACTAAAAATAATGGGATAGAAGTACATATTAATAGTGGATAAATGACTGCATCATGTTGATTAATGTATTATATAACTCCTGATTCACTTATCCTCTGTAGTGACTTTCTATGGGATTCTAATCTCTTAGCTGACCATTTTATACGATAAGGATGATAAAGATACAGACGACAAGCATATGATACCTATAGATGTTATCAATTCGTGGAAGGAAATGTTTAAATAAATTAATTTGCACTCTAAAAGATTATGGTAAGTTATGTGTCAAAGCTAACAATATATATACACATGCACATAAATGTTTTGATTAAATATAAAGAACCGTGCCTTTAAAAACGTAGGTGTGAAAATAAAGGATGAAGGAACTTCCTTGTTAGCATTTTCCATGAACAAAGCCTAAAGACTTTTAATTATCTGCAAGTTCATATAGCCAAAAGGATGACCTAGTTGTTAGAAAATCACACTGAGCTATCCAGTGGAACTGGAGAAGGAAGAGAAATGGGTAGACAAGCAGCCAAATCCAACAGCGCCAATGTGGGCAAATAATATCGGATAAACAGAAGAGCCAGCATCTTGTTAAAGGGGAGGGATGTCTATTGTGTGCAGCAGACTAGGAAGAAAATAGAAGGAAATAGTGGCTGTTGGCCCCCGTTGCCCATGCCTCATACCTGCCCCTCCCCTCACCTCTCTCCCTCAGCTGCCCCTTCCACCTCCCTGTTAGGAACTGGATCTGCTCCCTGAGTTGTCTCACCCATGGTTTATACTCTGTTGGCTCATTAATCCCAAAACCTGCCCAGAGAAGTTCATATCTGATTATTCAAGTGACTTATTTTGCTAAGGAAGACAAAGTTTTAAAAATAGCAATCAAACTACTTTGGAGGCTAACCAGCACAAATGTATTTATTTACTCAAACCCATACATTTAAAATAATATATATTTGATGTGAACCTTGCTTTCTTTCCTTTGCTCACAGGGTAAGATGATCATAATACTTTTCTATCAAAGTTTTTCAATTTCTTAAAAAACTGGAAAAATGGAATGGTATGGAAATTGAGCATATAGAATGAAGAAGACAGTGGTGCCACCATGCTCTGCAGTGTCCCGGTGCCCTGCTAGCATTTGAGTGGTTATTTATGCTACAATGCGATAGGTGTATGAGGCTCCAGAAATAGTTACCACGATAATAAAGCACATGGGAACCACAGGCACGAGGATGGCTGAAGAAACCACAGCCATTTTGGAAGACAGGATTTAGGAGAAATATCACAATTGGCATAACATACTTTAACACTTTATTTATTCAGAATATCTCCAGAAGGATGAATCAGTTTAATAAATGAAACGCATGGTAAAGTTATAAAGACCAATATTTGGACAATATGACCTACTCAGTAATAAAAAACACCCAACTCCAAGATTTAGTCTTGAAAGTATAAATTTTGAATTGTGAGACAGCACACAAAGCAGCACTGCCTGGCTCTCTGTGAAAGTTCTAAAGGGGAGAAAACTGTACTTGAACAATGATTAAAATAAAATTAAAAAAAAAAGTTCTTTAAGACTTGCTTCCAACAGCCTTTTTGGTGCAGGCTTGAGTTGTCTCTTCCCAACTTAATACATCCACTTTAATACATGGTAGTGAACAAAATCCCCTTTCCTGAGTGCCCTATAGTGTAATTTAGACAGATTAAAGCTTTCAATAAGACTTTATTAAGTACTAAATGATTGCCGAGGAAGAATGATCACGAGTACAAGAACTGGGCCCCTGGAGCTGGCCTGTTCTCAATGTTCCCAGTCTGCTTCCATTTCATTTGCTCTTAGGAATTAGCTACACTGTAGCCACCAGTGACAATTTCATAGGTCTCTGTCCTTGACCCCTCACAGTTCCCAAATCCTGGCCTGCTTAGGCGTAGTGGGCACCAACATACCTTCCCCCTTGGCAGCCCAGAACAGGAGAAACTAAACACTTCCTCTTCTCTCCTAGTCTCTCTTCCTGTTCTTCAGCACAAGCAACAGTGTAAGTTCAACATTCAATTGTATCTTAAAGCAGCACAATTATCATAGCATTTGTGGAGCAGGAATACCACACCCCCACAGGAATAAGGTTGATTTACTTCTCACAATATTTTATGATAATTAGAGCTATGACAAATTTGATACAGCAACCTCCCCATTGTAGGAAGCTTTTCAGCAGAAGTTATGGGACCCACAGTTCATTCTATCAGAGGAGATCTCCACACTGGCTAAAAGGATAGAGCCATTTAGAATAGTGCTAATATCCCATCAGTTTCTAAGAGTAAAAGATACTGTATCTAATTTGCATTTCCTACTTGTCTAAATATTTTTAATACCATGTCACATTCATGGAATTGAATAGAAAGAATAAGACATTAATGTCCTCCAGAATCCATTAGGAATGAATATGTGTGTGTGTGTTTATATTATTTATCAATAGCTTTTTATCAATAGTTTTTTTTTAATTTAGGGAAGTTTTTGGTGACCAGGGGATAGCCTGGGGTGGGGATATTATGCCAATAGAAGCTGGTAAACATGAATGAATGGGGTAATGACAACACCTACTATATGCCTGAAGAAATATCTTAAATTCTTTATTATTTATTTCAGTGCTAGAATACCTCTAGGTTTTTCTATTTTGAATCCTATCTTTTCTTTATACTCTTGTATTTCATCTCCATGATTTAAACAAGCATAGAAACAGTGACAAAGGTAAACTAAATGTAGAACTAGCCTTGCATTTCAAAGAATGAAAAAACTCATTGAAAAGAATAAACTTAGGTTGTATTCCTGAGAAAAAAGAGTTCTTGTGACAAGTGGGTGGTGTTTAACTGTCACATCCCTGTGTCAGAAGTAATGAATCACAGTACTGACAAAGCAAGCTATGTAGATTGGTGACACTGTCTAAAGTTTACAGCTCCAAAAGAGAAAAGGACTCATGAACATGGACAGCAGTGTGGTGCTTGCGGGGGGAGGGAGTGTAAGGGAACCAAATGGTAATGGAAAAAAATACAATAAA
This sequence comes from Tonatia bakeri, assembly GCA_004024845.1. Lineage (NCBI taxonomy): Eukaryota > Metazoa > Chordata > Mammalia > Chiroptera > Phyllostomidae > Tonatia > Tonatia bakeri. Next base: position 141,691 of record PVIA01002386.1, on the reverse strand, counting down.
GATTGCATCACAAATAAATAAATGAATATCTGTCATTTGGGAGTTGGAATGTTCTGTATTATAAGCATTGTAAAATGTGTTTATATGTTGCCATAATTTGCAGATACAAGTGCAATAGTCAATAAATTTTAAAAAAATCACTTAAAAATAATAATAAAGTTTACAGCTCATATCCACACACTCTCAGTTTCAGTGGTCAGTTCATTAATTCTAACATGGGAGACCAGTATCATTGAAAGAAAAACAAATCTTGGATTTTTTAATAACCACACTGAGTGGTTAAGAAATTCTCACACTTTGCCCTGGCTGATATGGCTCAGTGAATTGAGTGCTGGCCTGTAAACCAAAATGTGACTGGTTTGATTCCCAGTCAAGGCACATGCTTGGGTTGCAGGCCAGGTCCCTGGTTGGGGGTGCATGAGAGGCAGCCAACTAATGTTTCTCTCTCACATTAATGATTCTCTCCCTCTCTTTCTCCATTCCCCTCTCTCTAAAAGAAATAAATAGAATCTTTAAAAAAATTCTCACACTTAACATTTCCAGAGCAGAGAACATAACACTGATGTATAGGTAGGTAGGTAGAGAGATAAGTGTACATAGATATATATGTATGTTGTATTTTAATTCTATTATATTTTTGCTTTTTTGTGACTCCAGATAGATTTATGGATATCTTGTATATGTCAGTAACTGGAGTTGCAAAGATATAATACAACTAAAATGTAATGTATGTCATAATCATGTGCATATGCATGTGAATGCCATCACAATGCTAAATAACCCACGGCTTCTGGGGGTTGCAAGTCTATGTAACCAATAGATAAAATAAATTACAAAGAAATTCATTACTGCTGGATTCACGTTAGTGCATACTTAAGGGAGATTCTGCTTATTATCCTTGATTTTGCATTGTGTTTTAGATTACACTTGCATTATTTTTTGTTTGAGGAGAAATCTGTGGAGCAGTTGTGTGAATTAGGAAATCAAAGGTATATTTCCAAGAAGTCAAAAATTATGCAGCATGCCCCCTGAATAAGCAAAGTTCAATTTTCATATTAAAAGTGATGAATTCTTTATTCTCAGACTATATTTTTAGTTATTCATCAGGCATTCTTTATCTATTCATTCAGCAACTATTTATTGAGTTCTTGCAGTGTACCAGAGAACACACTGGCCATTCATTATGGTCTGTAGAAATCAAGATTTCTTCTTTCAAACTACCCACAAAAGAAGGTATTTTTGTGTTGAGTTGTATGAGTTCTTTATAAATTTTGGATATTAGCCCCTTATCAGATGTATCATTGGCAAATATCTTACTCCATTCAGTAGGTTGTCTTTTGGTTTTGATGATGGTTTCTGTTACTATGTAGAAACTTTTTGGTTTGATTAGTCCATTTGTTTATATTTTGTTTTGTTAGCCTTGCCCAAGGAGCTATACCAATGAAAATATTATTAAGAGTGATGTCAGAAAGTTTACTGCCTTTGTTTTCTGTTTTCTTCTAGGAGTTTTATGGTTAAGAGTCTTCCATTTAAGTCTTTAATCCATTTTGAGTTTATTCTTGCATATGGTGTAAGAAGGCGGTCTAGTTTTGTTTTTTGTACATATCTGTCCAGCTTTCTCAACACCAATTATTGAATAGAGTGTCTTTACTCCATTGTATATTTTCACCCCTTTTGTCATATGTTAATTGACCATTAAAGCATTGATTTATTTCTTGACTACTTATTCTGTTCCATTGATCTATGCATCTTTTTTTATGATAGCACCATACCATTTTGATTAATACAGCTCTTCAAGTATAGTTTGAAAATCAAGTAGCATGGAGCCTTCAACCTTGTTCTACTTTCTCAAGATTGTTGTGGCTATTCAGGGTGTTTTTTTGTACAAATTTTAGGATTATTTGTTTTAGTTCTGTGAAATAGATGTATTAAAATATATTTTGATGGGGATTGCATTGAATCTATAGATTGCTTTGGGTAGTATGGACATTTTAAAAATGTTTATTTTTCCTATCCATGAGCATGGTATATAATTCCAGTTATATCTTCTTCAATTTCTATCTTCAATATATTACAATTTTTCAAGTACAGGGCTTTAACCTTGCTGTTAAGTTTATTTCTAGGTATTTCATTTTTCATTGCAGTTATAAATGGTATTGTTTTTCGAGTTTCTCTTTCTGTTTCTATTATTCTTTTCATTTTATTTTTAAAATTGTGTTTTATTGATTATGCTATTACTCTTGTCCTGATTTTTCTCACTTTGACCTCTCCAACCAGCAGCCCCCCACTCCCTAAGGCAATCCTCCCACCATTGTTTGTGTCCATTAGTCATGAGTATAAGTTCTTTGGCTACTCCATTTCATATACTGTACTTTACATCCCCATGGCTATTCTGTAACTATCTATTTTTACTTCTTAATCCCCTCCTCCCCTTGCCCATCTGGCAACCTTCTGGTACCTAAATTCTTTTCTCTTGTTTTTAAGAGTCTCTTTTTATCTTTAACCTTTGGCCTTTTAAAAATGATGTGTCTTGAAGTGGGCCTCTTTGCATCCATCATAATTGGGATTCTCTGCAGTTCCTGGACTTGTATGTCTATTTCCATCACCAAAATTAGGGAATTTTTTCTTCACTAGCTTTTCAGATAGACTTCCAATTTCTTGCTCTTTCTCTTCTCCTTCTGGCACCCCATGAGACAAATGTTGGACCTCCTAAAGTTGTCCCAGGTGTGGTCTGATGCTAGTTACTGGGTGTGTTAGTTATGAAGCCCCTTTGGAGGAGCAGAACAATTCAGCCACTGCCCAACTCAGGTCTACCTGGTATAAGATACAAAGTAATCTGCAGAAAACTGCCTCTTGTGCAGAGGTGTCTGGGAAAGGTTAAGCTGTGAACTGAGGTGTCTGCCACTGATGCCAGGCTTGGGGCTGCTTAGCAAGAGGTAAAGGGCATGCTGAGGCCCAGTGCTTCTTGTTTAGAGTTTGTGAACCTTTAAGAGGTTTTAGAATAGCCTACAGTATGGGCCAAGACAGGCTGTTTGTATGGAAACGCCACTGGAAGCGGCTTGGCTGGATCTTCAAGATAAATTGGGTGGAGTTTCAAGGAATCAACAGGGCGGGCACACAGTATTAGTTAGAAAAACTCAGATGTGCCTGCAAGGGGAAGGCTCCACAAACTAACTATGGCTTCTGCCAGCATTTTTGACAAAATGCCCCTCTAGCTCTCATCTTTTTTTCTCTTCCGTTTTTTTTTATTATTATTGTTGTTGTTCAAGTACAGTTTTCTCCATTTTCCTGCCACCACTTTCTCCCACCTCCCACCTTCAACCCTCCCCCCCCACCCTTGGGCTTTGTCCATGAGTCCTTTATACATGTGTTTGATGACCCTTCCCCTTCTTTCTCCCATTACCCTCTTCCCCTCTCCCCTCTGGTTACTGTAAGTTTGTTCTTTATTTCAATGTCTCTGGTTGTATTTTGCTTGTTTGTTTGTTTTGCTGATTGGGTTACACTAATAGGTGAGAACATATATTTGTCTTTCACTTCCTGGCTTATTTCACTTAGCATCACGCTCTCCAGTTCCATCCATGTTGTTGTGAAAGGTAGGAGCTCTTCCTTTCTTTCTGCTGTGCAGTATCCATTGTGTCAATGTACCACAGTTTTTTGATCCCTTGTCTTGAAGCCATACTACTGAATTGCTTCCAGTATGTTCCTGGCACCTTTTAAGATGTTGCCGCAATACTGGATCACAGATAAGTGAGCCCCTCAGTGAGTAGTGTGTATACAGGCCTTTTAATAGGAATGTTTGGAACTTCAGCAGTCCTCCCTCTCACTCAGCCATAATCTTCACTGGTTTTCACAGCCAGAAGTATTGGAAACTTCTCTCCCTGGTACTGGAAACCTGGGTTGAGGAGTTTGGTGTGGGGTTAGGACTACTCACTCCTCATGGGGGACCTCCATTGCTGTCATTTCCCTTCTGATTTGTTAAGATCTTATTTATTTTTAGTTAGAGGAGAAGGGAGAGAGAAAGGAGTGAAACATCAATGTGAGGTTGCTTCTCACATGCCCCAACTGGGGACCTGGCCTGCAACCCAGTCATGTGCCCTGACTGGGAATCAAACTGGTCACCCTTTGGTTCACAGGCCAGCACTGAATCCACTGAGCCACACCAGCCAGGGTTCCCTTCTGGTTTCAACCATATCACATGGGTGTGGGACCAGCATATTATTTGTTTATGCTCCTCCTGCTGTATTGATGTGGTATCATCTTTATATCCTTAGTTATAGAACTTCTGTTCAGCTAGACTTCAGGTGGTCCTCAATGAGCATTGTTCTGTAGTTTAATTGTAATTTTAAGGTGATTGTGTGACTGAGTACGGCATTTACCTTCTCCACTGTCTTTACAGGAAGACCCAAGCCTTTGTGGGTTTTAATCTGAAGTGATTATTAATAGGTATGTAGTTACTATCATTTTGTTTTTTATATTTCTGGGTTTTTTTTCTTCTCCTTTTCCTTCTTCTTGTCCCTTTAACATTTCTTGTAATGGTAATTTGGTGGTGATAAATTCCTTTAACTTTTTCTTTTCTAGGAAGCTCTTTATCTGTCCTTCATTTTTAAATGATAGCCCTTATGAGTAGAGTAATCTTGGTTGTAGGTCCTTGGTTTTCATCACTTTGAATATTTTTTGACAATCTCTTTTGGCCTGAAATGTTTCTGTTGAGAAATCAGCTGTCAGTCTTATGGGAGCTCCCTTGTAGGTCACTAACTACTTTTCTCTTCCTGCTTTTAATCTAAAAAAAGATTTCCTCTTTTTTTAACATTTGGTATTTTAATTATGATGTGTCTTGGTGTCGGACTCTTTGGGTTCATCTTGTTTGGACTCTCTTTGGTTCCTGGACTTGTGTGTCTATTTCCTTCACCAAATTAAGGATGTTTTCAGTCATTACTTTATCAAATAGATTTTTTATCCCTTGCTCTCCTTTTCCTTCTGGTACTCTTGTGACACAAATGTTGGTAAGCTGGATGTTCTTTCAGAGGTCTTTTAAATGATCCTCAGTTTTATTCTTATTTTTGCTGTTCATATTGGGTGTTTTCTGCTACCTTAACTCCCAAGTCACTGATTTGACCCCTTGTTTCATGTAATCTTTCAATTCCTTCTGATGTATTCTTTATTTTAGTTATTGTATTCTGTGTTTCTGAATGCTTATTTACTGGTTTCTATGTCCTTTTTTATGACTACTATTTCTTAGTTGAAGTTCTTACTCCTTTGATGTATTCTTCTCTTGAGCATCCTTATAAGCAGTGTTTTCAACTCTATCTGGTAGATTGCTTGCCTCCATTTCACTTAGTTCTTTTTCTGGAGTTCTTTTCTGTTTTATTTTCTTCATTTGGGACATCTTTGGCTTTTCACTTAGTCTGCCTCTCTCTGTTTATGTATTAGGTACATCTGCTACATCTTGGCAGAGTGGCTTCATGTAGTAGGTGTCCTGTGGGCCAGTGGTGCCATCTCCCTAGTCACCTGAGTTTGGTGCTCCACTACAGTCCCATGTGTGAGCTGTGTGTGCCCTCCTATTGTAGTTGAACTCTTATTTCTGTTTGTTTATCAGTGGGGTTGACCCTCAGGGGTTGACTGGTTTTGAGGACTGGCCACTACTACAACATGGGCTGACCCCACAGAGCATGATTTACCCCAGCTGGGCTCTGTACCACCCACCAGGTGTGTTGGTCCTGGGGCTTCTTGACTACAGCTCTGGTGCAGGCTAAGGTCAGTTGCTGCTTGTGCCCAGCCTTGGGGCACCTTGTAAGAGCTACAAAATGATCTGTGGTTGATGGCTACCTATGCTTGGTCCATAGACACTTGGGAGAGGCCACACTGTATCCAGATATCACCTGCATCAGGCCTGAGGACACTTAGCAAAAGGCACAGGGCACACTGAAATCAACAACTGACTGCCCAGGATCCGCTGGCTTTGAGGAGTTTTTAAGAAAGCTTACATCATGGGCTATGTATATCAGTGAGGCACAGCCTCTGAAAGAGCCAATGGCATGTGGGAGTTGGATGGGTCTGGGTCTCAGAGAGTCACCAGAGTCAGATGAGCTCTGTATTTCCAGTTAATGCAGATTCAGATTTGGCCCTGCCTGCCTCTGCAGGCTGTGCAAGGGAGGGGCTCAATACAGGGACATTGGTGGTCCTTACCCTGAAGCCACACAAATTCATTTCTTCCTACATAACTTTGGTGCCTTTTGAGAAGCTGTCCCTTCACTGGAGCTCAGGGTGAGTGCCTGTGAGTAGTTGAATCTCTGTGTGGGCTCTTTAACAGAATGCCTGGGTTTCTAGCAGCTCTCTGTCTTACCTGGAGGGAATCCTCACAGAATCGAATGTGGCTAGCTCTCAGGGAATTGCCATTTGGCCCTACCTGTCCCTGCAGGGGGATACCAATGGTATGTATGTAGGGGCAGAGTTGTGAGGGGGACTCACCCTGAAGCCACACAATTCAGTTTCTCCCTATATGTCTCTGCTGCCTTTAAAGCTGCTTTCTCTTCGCTGGAACTCAGGGTGAGTGCCTGTGAGCAAGTGTGCCTGTGTGTGCCCTTCAAGAGGATGCCTGGGTTTCCAGCTGCTCTCTCTTTTCACTGGGCTGGGACAAAATTGCCCACTGATCTTTAAAGCCAGCTGTGGTAGGAACTACTCTTCCTAGCACTGGATTCCTGGGCTAGGGGGCCTGGTGTGGGGCTGGCAAACCCTGGCTCCTCAGGATGGAGCTCAGCAGCTGAATAACCTTCTCAAGTCTCAACAACTACACATGGGTGTAGGGCCAGCCATTTCACCTCTCTTCCCCTCCTACCAGTCTCCACATGGCCTCTTCTGTATGTCCTTAGTTCCAGGAGTTCTATTCAGCTAGTCTTCAGGTGGTTCTCCAGGTTGATGGCTCTGTAATTTAGTTGTAATTTTGAGGTGGCCGTGGGAGGAGTTGAGCACAGCACTTACCTACTTAGCCATGTTGATGGAACTGCTTGCCCCTTAATTTAATTTTAGACCAAAATAACTGTGCTGGAGTAGCATAATGTTATTATTTTACATTTACCTAGCTAAAAGTTTCTGACAAATTCAGTATTGCATTGAGTTGCCCAAAAAGTCTATTTAGTTTCTCCTGTAAAATAAAATATATATTTTTCATTTTCACCAACAACTTTATTGATTTGAATATTTTGAGTATGTTGGCTATCTCCCATGTTGTATAGTATTGATTGTTCTCAATTAATGTCTCAGTTTGATTGCTATCAACTTCAACTGTTGTACCCACCATGGGGAATCATCCAGTAAGAAATCTCCTAGCACAAAACTTCACAAACCACTTTTGACACATTTGATCAGCCACAGCACCTTCTCCACACACTGCATAAATCTTTATTGTGTTTCAGTTGTGTTTTTACTTTTCTTGATATAATAAAGCATAATATGACAAAAAAGTTGCATATTTTTTCCATATTCTGTATTAAAATGGCTACACAAAAATTCACCAATTTTGATACATTTTTTAAAAATGCGATATGACAGCTATTACAATACAATACAACCCAAATAGTCAATGAATAGCTGTAAGATGTAACTTTTGAAATTAAAAGAAATATTCTGACTTAAAAAATAGCTATGAGAATTCATCTACAATAGAAATTAGAAAATTGGAAGCTTAAAGTTTTTAGCTTTGTCTAAGAAGACAATTATTGCCATAGTCATTTAAAAAAATAAAACCTTTATATTTTTGCCTATGAATTTCAAGAAGTTTAAATATCTGACAGACTATACCTTGTAAACTAATCATCTGTTTATTCATCAATTATCCACTAAGTATGTTCCATGTTCTAGGACTAAGTGCTGTGGATAAAACCATGAATAGAAAGACTTTGTTACTTAAGTAAATAAAATAAAAATAAATTATGGAAATACAACACAGGATAAAAATAAGTTTCTGAGACAAAAAATAACAACAACAGACCAGGGACCTGTTTTAGATAGATGGGTCCAAAGGGCCAGCACTGAGGTGCTGACATTTAAAAAAGTGTGGGGAGGGTTGTAAGTAGTAGGATCAGGCCTTGTTAGAGTCTGGGGGGGGGGGGAAATTGTAGTGCCAAAGCACTGAAGTAAGGCTTGCAGGGTTAGAGCACATCGAGTGAAGGGAGAGTGGACTGGAGTGAGTCATCACCATGAACATTAAAGTAGAAAGATTCAAAATACAGATTTTTGTGGATAGACTCAATCAACCTCACTGATGTAAACCCATACATCAGTATCTGAATAGCTAATGATACATTGAGTATCTGAATAGCTAATGATACCATTTACTGGGATTGAGAAGTCTAGAGGTGGGGGAAGGAGGGGCTAGAACAACTTTTCAGAATGGAAATCAAGAGCCTTAGGTCGGACATGGTAACCTTAACATGTTAGGATAAGTATTGAGTTTAAGAATGGCTGGCCCTGGAAGGTGTGGCTCAGTTATTTGGAGCATCTTCCCATGCACTGAAGGGTTGTAGGTTCATTCCCAATCAGGGCACATACTTGGGTTGCAGGTTTGAGCCTGGTCAGGTTGTGTATGGGAGGCAGCAAGTTAATGTTTCTCTTTCTTTTTTTTCTACTCTCTCTAAAAGCAATAAAAAAAAATGTCCTTGGATGAGGATAAAAAACAAAAAAGAAATGGGGGGAATACTTGAAAAAGAAGCCTAAAAACTTTAATTTGCTTATGTAAGATGAGAAATCATTCTGGGAACTTCAGTCAATTCTCTCCCTGGATGTGTGATGTGTCCTGATGTGAAATGCAGAAAGTTTTAGCTGGATATTTCAAACTTTTCAAAGAACAAGAGAAGGGTATTAAACCTCTTCTGGGGGCAGGCTCCACTTTTACTCTTGAGAAGAAGTTAAGGAAAAGGACAAATACAGGCCATAAGAATATATCTTTTATACATATATGTGTGTGTTTGTGTGTGTACCATTTTTATTTGAATGTATGGAAGAAGTAGGAAGTATACACATATTCAAAGAACTGTATCTTGTAATAAGTCCACTTTATTTGCATATCAGCATATATTTGAAAGAATAAAAGGGGGAAGCTGTCTCCATTGAAATTATAAGATTTTGAAGTTATTATTAAAATGAAACTTCCTGGGGGAGGTACTTTTTGCCTGACATTATCTCACTGTTTACTGTCTTTTCTTGTCCTTAAAACTTTAAGGACTTTAGCATTTTCATCTCCTCTCCCATGAGAGCTTTGAAACAAAAGTCAGAAACAAAATGAGGACAAATTCTTTCAAAAATTGTTTATTCTCAAAAATTGATCAGCTGGAGGTAGGTAAGGAAGTAAAATGCTAACTCAAAACCATTCTAAAATGTAAGCTGATTATCTAGAATACAAAAATTCCCATTATTTTACTGGATTATGTGTATATATTAAATTGTGTTTCATGCTGGGATTTATTATATGCTTTTTGTTTATTTGTTTTTATATCCATTTGCCAAGTTTTGTAATGTGTAATTTTTATGGATTTAAGTAACAGTTATTTATATCCCCTTCCATGATAAATTATTCATTTATATAATTATTATTATATTCTGTGTTTACTATGTACCAGAATACTGTTCTATGGTCTTTCATATATTGGTTTGTTTAATTCTTATAACTACTCTATGCAGTAGATATAGATATTAGCATTATTAATCTCATTTTATAAATAGAAATAGAAAAAAACAACTGTTAAATCACTTGCTCACTATTAAATCACATATGCAATAAACAACTGACTCCTTATTCACCAAGCATATTCAGGGCTATTTAACTAAACTTTAGGTAATATATGTTTAAGATATTAAATATAATTTTAATATTGATCTAAGAAAAAGATAGTATGGTGAATCTATTATGTAAATTATTGTTCTAAATTGTTTGTAGCCAAATCGAATTGCCCTTTTTATATTCCACTGATTAAGATCACACAGCATTCTCTCAATTATAGAAAAACTCATTCATTCATATATTCATAAAATTATTGAGCACTTACTGTGTGTTTATGCACTTAACATATTTCAGTCAATAAGAGAGACAAAGATCTTTACTTTCCCGTAGCTTACATACTAGTAGGGAAGACAAATAATAAACATAATATCTAAATAAACAGAAAATCAAAATGAGATGGTAAGTGGCAAGGAAACAAGTCAAAGGTCAGAGGAAAGGAATCAATATTGCTAGGGTATGGGAAGAATGGTTTGCAATTTAAGTGGAGTGGTCAAGGTCAGCCTCACTGTGAGGCTCAAGAACAGTTTCATACCTTTTAACTTAAAAGTTCTCTCCAGATAGTAACACATAATAATAATCTGTAAATGTTTAGTGCTTTCAGTTTTTAACACTATAGTTTGTCTCATTGGATAAATGCACACATAAATTGAAATACATGGGGCAAATTATTTCATAAAGGAAATAAGATTTAGTAAGATTAAGGAATTTGTGTTTCTTTCCAAGCAATTTTTGTTAGTTGAGTAACAAGTTGTAAGATAGACTAAAAGATTCATGAAGTCAAAAGGGGCTTTTTAGTTCGTGAAATAATTTGCCTTATTAATGATTGGGCATGAACTTTACAATTTAGGAAAATAGGAGTATTTTTATCTATTCCATGAAAAATTAAGCCCACACATTAACACTCATTTAAACACAAGATTAATAAAACACATGTGTTTATAAGTATAACTATGTTTAGAGAACATATACATAATTAAAAGCATTTATTAAAAACTAAGATTTGCCTGATTATTGCAAAAATACAGACATCAATACCATTACCATAAGGGAATTTGCCAAAGACATATAGATTGTGTCTCAAATTAACATCCAAATAGATCTCTTAATTTTCTCCAAAAATTCTGCTCTTCCTCTATGACCATCTCTCAGTTGCCCAAGCAAGAATAGTAGATTCCTCTCTTTATGTCACACACCATATCTATTCATCAGCATGTCTTGTCTCTACCTCCAAATCAAATGTAAGATCTAATCAGTTCACACCATCTTCATCCATACAACTTACCTAGGCCATCTTGACCATAGCAGTTGCCTGGTTCACTGTACCTTTCTTCTCATTTGGTTGTCTCTCTGCTTCCACTCTTGACAACTTTCCCCCCAAACCTTCGCACCTTCCATTCTTCATTCATCAGCCAAAGTGAACTTGATTAACACGTTGAAGTATATAAATTTCAAAAAGTTGTAATTCTCATGCAAATGTTCACACATTAAACATTTTTAACCAATTAATGGCAGATTGGAAGAATTTTAAAGCAGGTTCACAAGATAATTAGGGAAATATGGTTATATGGGAACAGCATACTGAAATAACCGTGCTGATTTTGAGACACTTGTTAATGTCCTACAGGCAATGAAACTGTGACCTTTGGGTTGTGTTTTCCACCAGTCAGACATCATTTGCATCTCTCATGGACAAAAATCTACAAATCATTACAAATTTCACAAAGTCTGGACCCTAACAAAAGTAAAAAGAATGTCAAATAAAAGTATGTTCCCCCAGAAAGTTACAGAATCCTCGAAAGAGGCTATTGGACCTTGCTACCGTATAATCAAGAAAGCACACAAAGCCATCCTTTGGCCTTATTCCACCATGTTGGTGATATTTTTTCTCAATAAGTGTAAATCTGGTTCTTTGCCTCTATTTAAAAACTTCTTCTTGGAACAAAATACTAATTTTTTATGATATATTGCAGAAGTCTACGTAATCTGGCCCTTAACTCCCTCTTTGACTGCATCTCTTTCTACTCTTCTCCTCCGTCATGGCCCTAGCAACTGATCTCTCTGTTCTTCAAACATGCCTTCCTCTGACCTCTGCTCTTGCTTTTCTCTCCATCTACTGCTCTCACACCAGATTTAGATGCAACTGCCTGAATCTTCACGTTGTTCAAGTCTCTGTTCAAATGCCACACACACACCTGCCACACCTATTACATTGCTTCTTAAGTCTTTATCTATAGAGCTTACCATGCTATGATATAATAATATTTTCCTTATGTTTTAAGGGGTTAAATGTACTTTTATTTATATGAGGATAATCAAAAAAGTAGTACTACTCCCACTTAGTTTGTATATTTCTTTTTTATTGAATTTATTGGGGCAACATTGGTTACTAAAATTATATAGGTTTCAGGTGTATAATCCTACAATATGTCACCTGTATATTGTATTGTAGAAAGAAAGTCTCACAGACACAGACAAAAGTGTGGTGAATGGCAGAGGGAAGGGGGGTATGGGGAGGTAGAAGAGGGTAAAGGGAGATAAATGGTGATAAAAAGAGAAAACTTGGGGTCATAATAATATTTCTTTACATTTCTACTTATTTATTATCAGTACCCTTTATTAGAATATTAAGGAATGTTTGTTTTATGCTTCAACATATTCCTGGTACTTTTTATAGTGTGTGGTACATAATAGTCACTCAATTATTAAAGTGCACATAGACGTGAAATAGCAATGTATCAAAAAGAAAATTTTTTCTCATAACATTGTTTCTTATTTCATAAGAGACAAAGAAGAAATAAAGACATAATTCTAGAAAGCAATAGTAAAGCATATGTCTTACCTGGCATCAGGACATGGAAAGACCTTGTTCTTTGGAGGTAAGAGCACATTGGATCAGGACCTGGAGACTGAACAGCTCCACACTGAAATGGCAAAACGTCAAGGCAGCCCTCTCAGGCTGGTAATATGAGCACATCCAGACAGGTGGGCTTTCCTCATCAGAAAGTATTCTCTGGTAATCAACTAGTGATTGATATCATAGATGAGTGGACATGGATTAACGATCATTTGGGGAGCAAACCACTAAAAAGCACTGAGAGTTTGCTGTATCTGAGGCACTGGAGTTTTACCTATGTTACCTCATTTCATCTTCTGCAAAACCCATTGAGGTAATATAATACCTATTTTGAAATAAGGAGACCGATACTCAGAGTTGAAAGTTGTACACAACCAGTAAGTGGCAAAGCCTGCATTAGGATATGCATCAATCTGAAGTCCATGCAGTTTATACTGACCTTTACTGTTCCCCACTACTTATCCTCATACACATAATCGGGGATAGGAGATCAAACAGGGGCACTGTAACATTAGGAGGCCCACCTGCAGATTGCAGAAACACTCATGGACTACAATTCCAGAGGAGAACTCAGTGAAGCTGGGTGATTGAAAGACACAGGGCAGGGTGATAGCCACCAAAGTGATCAGGGCTGGAAAAATGGCCAACTTTTAGAAAAATAAGAATGTAGGATCCTAAATTCTAAAGAGAAACAAGGGTTTGATCACAATAAACAATATGAGAAACCAATAAATAATGTTAGAGCAGAATCTTCTCAAGTCTAACATGCAACTACATTTAGAATTCCTGGAATTCTCACAACCACAGCCAAGATTGTATGTATCTTGCAGTCCCTGATATATATTGCAGCACGATTCCATGAACAGCAGATGATTTCAGAAGAGAGAGAGAGACCTAGGAGAGAGTGAGATTTGTGTAATTCAATTTATTGCAACTAGTATTTTTTTTTAGCATATATTGTTTACAGAATATCATGCTGGACCTGGTAGTACCAAGAAGTAAAAACTATCTCCTCTGAGTCCTTTAGCCATAGCTGAGCTTTGAATTTGAAGAGCATGTCATTCAGTAACTGCATTCCCTACTTTTAATTCATTAAACTGGAAATGAAAGATAATCTCCCTTTCATTTTGACCTCACTGTTTCACATAGGTAGTTCTGTATCAAGTTCATAAATCACTTCCACACTATGAATTCCAGAGGTTTTCATTCACGCTTGGTTATAAAAGACAACTGAATTATAATAAAAGTTGTTAAACCAATGTGGATCGTGGAGGACAGAAGTTAATTCTCGATTTGGATCAACACTAGTTATTTTCCTCACCAAGGTGCATACAATTTTGAAAATAAGAATAAGAATGGGATTTATCTCTAATAACAACTAGCCAAATAATTCTCTCAGAGATAAAGTATAAACTCATCCTTAAAAATCAGTCCCTCTGTGTAAAATTCTATGTCTTTGTACCAAACTCAAAAATCACAAGGAGGAACAAAAGTAAGCTGAGGGTTGCCTTCTCTTAGCTGTTTAAAAAGAAAAAAGTGACAATCCATGAAATGAGGAAATTATATAAAAAGCACTAAATTCAGGTGCACAGTACATTTATTTTTATATATCTTATTTTGTTTAAAAAGTGACTTTTTCATTTGACTGTGAAAGGTAGGTCATTTTTCAGGTTCCCGAGGAAAATTGCTAGTCCCAGGACAGTGCTTGCTGCCTAATGAGCTACACAATGACTGCTCCTTTATGGCGGGAGAGGGAAATAACTCCTGTCTTCACTCCTCACACTTTATGATTGTTCACAGGCTTCTTTCATGTTAATGCTTTTCAGAACACTTGTGTTGGGTAATGAAGGAAGATCAAGGGTTCCCCTTCATGACTCCAAAGTTAATTACTGCAATCAGAGAGCATTTTCAATAGTGGTTGGTACCAATGCTTATCAAGTTCTTAAAAGTATTCATTTGCTTAATTCCCGGACAAGCCACCTAAAATAAAGGAGTCCATAAGTGTACTTCAGTTACCTTGCTGATTTAGCTATCCCCTTCCTCACCCCCCACCAACTGAATTTCATTGCAATGGAGACAAAAAAAGACAATGAACTTGGTGGTGGGTTAAAAATAGAGTAGTTGTCATAGAAAAATGATCCATTTCCTTCCTCCTATAAATAGACGGACGATTTGAAAAGGTGTTCATTATAAAAAGAATATCTGATTTGATAGCTGCATGAGCAGATTTTGTTTCAAATCTGAAAATTAAAATTACATAAGGCCTGGAATTAAACTCTTTCCATTCTATTCAGTTCTGAATACATTTCTTATGTTTAATATGGTAACACCAATGTAATTCTGAAAAGGGTACAATAATTAAAGTATTACTATTAGATAGAACTATATTACACTATAGAACCATAGTATGTATAACTAAATATATATTTTGTTATATATACTGTAAGACAAAAAACTGAATTTATAACACAAACAACAAGCAAAAAATAATTTAGAGAAGGGTCTCAATATAGAGTTTGGGACAAAGAAACCTAGATCCTAGCCCTGCTCTTCATTTAGCTACTTCTGCTGCAACAGGTGAATTTAGTTACTTACTCTAGGAAGACAATAAACTAAAGAAGGGAAAGCATCAGTTATAACCTTGCTTCAAATAATGAGTGTTCATTTACTTGCTGTGAGATGGTAAACAAGTTACTTCAGGCTTCTAAATTTTAGCTTTCTCAACAAAAGAATGGGTGTGATAATATCAACTATATGGATAATTTGCAAGCCTTATCAGGTGTTCAGAAAAGATGGTCCTCTTCCCCAGAACATACTATCTGAGTCTAAGGCAGATTCCATGAAGAGAACCATGGTGCCTTTTCAAGTTATTGAAAAACAATAAAACTCCTAAGAGAAAAGTAACAGACAAAGTTTTTCATACAAAAATTATTTGCCTAGAAAAGTGCATATTACCTTAACTTCCACTTATACATAGCAGATAGAGCTGGAGTAAATTTGCTAACAGTCAAAACTGATTAACTAATTCTTTCTATAAATACTTTCTGCTCTTTGACTTAGAGGTTAAGTTACCAACTGACCTTCTATTGCTTCCTTTGCATCTAAATGCTCAATCTCTCTTAAGTAGGTTGAATTCCTATCCCTTCTCCCCACCCTCAAGGTACACACAAAATGTCCATGTCTTAATTTGTGAACGTTATTTTACACGGAAAAAGGGACTTTGCAGATGTAATTAAATTAAGAATCTGTGATGGGGAAATTATCCTGTATTGTCCAAGCAGGTCCAATGCAATTATAAGGTCCCTATAAAAACGACTCAGGAAGGTCAGAGGGAGGGGAAAGAGGAAGGACAACTGTAGCAGGGATTTGAGGGATGAGGATACAAACCGAGGAATGGCAGTGGTCTCTAGAAGCTGGAAGAAACAAGGAATAGATATTCCCCTAGAGCCTCCCAAAATGAACACAGTCCTGTCAATACCTTGATTTTAGCCTCACAACACCCGTTTCAAATTTCTGACCCTCAGAACTGTATGAGGTTTTAAGCAACCAAATTTGTGGCAATAGAAAATCAGTGCACTACCAACGCATCTCTGTGCTGCTGATAGCTCTCCAGTTCTATAAAGCTGAGGTGTGTCTCTTGCTTTTAGCTCTTGTGTATTAATAATGATAACAATAACAACTACAACCACAATTGGCATTTACAGGACTCCTAATCTGAGTTAGGCACTGACTTAGACATCTTACCTACACTGTGCTATAAGGGAACCTCTATTAAACCTCTGTTTTACAGATGGGACAACAAAGACCAGAATTCCAGTCCAGGCTTGTTTGATGCCAAAGCCCATCACCATCTAAGCCACTGTGTTATTCTGGATCTCCGCTCTCTAGCCCATCTTCTCTCCCTTCCTCTTAGATCCCATTCTTATATTTTTTCAAAGGAAGGTTAAAAGAATTAAAACCTTGACCTATAACCATATATAAATAATAAATATGATCTTAAATATATGCATTAAAAAAGAGAAGAAAGAGCGGAAAGGAGAAAATGAATAGAGAGGGTAAGGGAGAGAAAAATTTGAAACACTATCCCCAAATACATTTAATTAACTGTTCACATACAAGGGCTTTGAAAGTTGAGAACATCTTGAAAAGGTGAAGAGAAGTAAGGATATTAATAGAGCAGCATTAAGCATAAACCAAAAAAGAAAAATTAAAAGATAGAAATAGACATGGCTTGTAGGCAGAACTAACAGAAAACCAGTGTCACTCAAGTAAAATTTTCAAATTAAGAAAGGATAGAAAATGTTGACACAGGTAAGTCAGGTCAGTTTTCAGAAAAGCTTAACTGCCAGGAGTGGGGACCTGACTTGTCAGAGGAGGGACAGCCTCAGTTTGTCCTTCAGAGGGGGCTGTGAGAAAGTGAGGGGGGTGGCTGTCATTTTTTTAGCTTTTGCTTTTTCTATATAATGTTCCTAAAAGCTGAAGTTCAGAATTAATCTTGAAATGAAGATAACTTTTTTAATATTTACATTTATTCAATAACCACTCCTGATTTAATTCTAAGTTCGCAATTTAGAGGTAATAAATATTACTTACATTTGAAATGATTTCCCTACTATAAAGTTGAAATCACCTTGCAAACTTATTTTCACAGACTATATACACAGTGTATTACATAATATTTACTCAACTCAAAGAGGCAATAATTCCCTCCATGGAATTGTAAAACTCTTCTAAAATGGACACAAGCTCTCCTCTCTGGTTCAGGAAATTTTGGGGGCCAGAGAGCAAGGGAAGCGATCCAAACTCTGCTGCCTACTTTGTCTCTGTCTCTCATTCATCCTCGCAATATTAACAGAGTAATTTTATTGTCTCCATTTCACAGATGAAGAATCTGAGGCTCAGAGGACTTAAGGAACTTGACCAGTATTATAGATACCAGAAAGAGAAGCTAAGCCTGAGTTAAGATTGTGTCTATTCCAGGGCAGAGGAAGATACTAAAACAGACATTTTAGCTACAATTTCCTGTTCTCCATCCATTTTCTAAAATAACAAACATTTGGACTGTTTGGAAAAAACAATCGAACTAGGGGATTTAGTAGGGCTTCCCAGGCTCCTCCTGACAAAGAAGCATTGTGCCTGCACCACAGTCCTCTGTCAACAGTTTGAGAGCAGAAGTCCCTCAAGGCTCTCTTACTCCACATAGAAGTTCCTTGCCTGAAACTTCCTGCTTAATTTTTTTTATTTTAAAATATATGGAATCCTAAGGCACAAATGAATAGTTTTTAAAGTCCAATTTTCTACTTAAAAGCTGGGAAAACTGGAGAATGCCTGCTGAACCATTAATTAATACCTGATGAAGACAGAGAACAAGATCGATTCCTGAAGTGAACCCCAAAGCCCCCGGGGAACGCTTCTCCAGAACAGGGCCATGCTGGCCATGTTTATAGCTTTCTCCTCTCCTGAATGTCAAGAGACAGTTCCATTTCACATTCTGTACTGTCTTTCCTGTCAAACCACAAGTCTTAATTTGAGATTCAGAAAATTGCCCCTCCTCAAGGTATGTTCTTTGCCAGGAAGCTGTTCAATTACCTAAATGTGTTAAGACCCTTACCCAGAGAGGGGTCACTAATAAATTCTTTACAAGCCTCTGAAGATCTTAAATGACATACACAAAACCAGTGATTTTAAAGTCAAAAGAGAAAGTTGAACCACAAAAGAGAAATGCAGAGAGAAAAGCCATTAGAGTGTTTCAGGAATGTGGCCCTTGAGTGAGACCTGCTTGTTAACTAGAAGAGGCTGAGATTCAGACAGAGCAACTTCACTCTAATCCCATCAGCTACCTTCACAGAATACACAGAATTTTCTCCAATTTACTTGCTTAGTTGGAGCTAAAACCTACCAGGTTATACCGGATAATTAGATACAAAACTTACTTGTCTAAAATCTTCAGTTCTCTACCCCTGATGTGGGTATTTAACCTTCCCCAGAACCTGACTCTGGGTTGTTCTTTGGCTGTTTTTTCTCATGGCTTAAAACTTCAGCAAGGAGTACTCTTACTGGCTGCTCCTAAAATGCCTTCACCCTCTTGAAAGTCCTGTACCTCCCACTGAATGACAAAGCATAAGATAAGAGTCATCAAATTAATACCAGTCAGGAGAAGCAACACAGATTTTTTAAAAAGATGTTCAGAGTATCTATAAGTGGTGGTATTACAGGAAATTTGAATTTTTTGTTTATTTTCCTTTGTTTTCTAAATTTTGAGCATGCTATATTTATTTAATCAGCATAAAATTTTATTTTTTAACACGAATGTAAATTATACATTCTATCCCATGCTGAAGTAGAAAGCCAACCCATCTCACAAGTTCAGCCACACTGACATGGTTTTGTAAGAGTTTGGTCAAGGGAAGAATTTCAGAGTAGAGAAAAAGTTCTATGTCATGAGATGAGGGGAATCAGCATTCCCCAGGGGATGAGGGAGAAAACAAATCACACTTATCATTACTAACCTCATCCACCATGAGGGCAAAAGAAGCTTGACCTGATCCAAGGTTAATTTACTGTTTTGTTGTGGCCTCGATGGATATTCTGCAAAGATCTCTGGTGGATGGGTGTTTACGAGGGCAGGCTTCACAGCACGGTCTCCATGAATTTGGTAAATCACCAGTCCCAAGGCTGGCTGGCTGTGTCCCACAGATATATCCCACACAGAGCAGTTCTATCTACATATGGGATTTCCATTAACCCCCATTCATGAAACTGTAAAAGTCTAAGTGTCATTCTATTAATTGGCAAAAAGAAACAATAGCCTTGGAGACAGGAATACCGGAGTACGCATCTCTGTACAACTAGCCCAACTGTTTCTTTTAAACAGACTGATCAGAAGGCTAATTCACAATCAAAAACTGTTTAAATCAGGAGTGTCAAACTCATTTTCACCAGGGGCCACACCAGCCTTGCAGTTGCCTTCACAGGGCTCAAATAATTTTAGGACTGTATAAATGCAACTACTCCTTAACTATTAAGGAGCTGAAATTACATTCAGCCGTTTGAAGGCAACTGCGAGCCTGATGTGGCCCCCGGTGAAAACAAGTTTGACACTCCTGGTTTAAATAGCATCAAGGTAAGAAATGTCCAAATCTGTAGAGAATTTTTATGAGTTTATTTGAGCCAAACTAACAACATTTCTGGGAAGCAAAATCTGATTGGATTGAGAAAATGGCCCTTTTACATTTATTTTATACATCAGAATCAAAGAAGACATAAGGGGGTTACCTGAAATCCTTCAGTGATAGATTAGGGAGGTGGAAGAAAGCAAAGTGGGGAAATCTCTGAGACTGATTAAAAAGTAAAAGGAATAGACACATATTTCCTTTACATTGGTGGGTATAGGATGGTTAACAATGAACATTTACAGCAAGTAGTAGAGACAGTATGCAGGAGAACAAGTGAACAGTGAAGGGTTCTATGATCTCGTGCTCTGGTGGGGGTTGTGTCCTGACAGGGCTGGAAAAAAGGAGGTTACTCTGACATTCCAAATGTGTTAGTATAGATGCAAAAAAAAACAATAGACAGCCTCAGTGAAGATAACAATTGACTCTTGACAAGGAAGATATAGGCCTACCCACCATGACTCACTTTTAGTTAGAAAGTTTTCATTCCAGACCGTCCTATGTGGTTACTCTCAGTCTCTGAGTGTGTAAGGCCCACCATGCAGGCCTCTCCTGAGCTCGTCGGGTTTAGTATGTGGCCATTTTTGTTGTCCACAGTAGCATAAGTGCAAAATTAACAAAGTCAGTTAAAAACTAAAGAAATTCATTAACAGATGGTTTTCTAGCCTTTCCACAGAGCCTCTTTGTTTCCACTGAAGTGGTTAATGTGGGAGATTTTTGTTCTGGTCCATATTGTGAAGTGAAGGCAGAGCCTCCAATCTGATTTTCAGATTCTTGGGAGAAGCCTCATGTCAGTCCCAAAATACTAAATACAACTTTAACTTTTACTTTTATTTGAAGTGCGTTTTAATTAACAACCCTGAAGCTGCCTAGGAAAGTGTTTTCTACCTTTCTCAGTCTGAGCAAAAATTGCCTCACACTATTTAGAGAAGCCAGACATTTATCTTATTTATGTCCCAATATCTTGACACAGAACACAATTAAGGATGCTAGAAAGTGGAGTGCTGAGCAATACTGGTACCATTTTCCTGATGTTTTCCAAAAGATCCTGGATATTTCTATAATAATGCATGTGACTCAAAATTATTGTTTCTGCTGTCTTATGTCCTTCTTGGTGGCTGGGAAAAAAAAATAATGATCTGTGATACATAAACTCAAAAGCATTTAACTTACATTACTGTCAGTGTTACTACTTTATTCTCTTCTAAGCTAGATATGTATTCCACCCATGATAGTTGAAATTGCACTAAAACTGCATTTAAAATTATTCTATACTTTTGAATTTTTGTGATCCTAGACATATCCAAATTAGTAAGTTTTTTTTCCTATTAAGTATATTCTGTTATCTAGAACTAAATTGGAAAACATAAGTTTTTAACACTATTTCTCATCACAATAACCTGAGGCCTGTTAAGAAATGGAATATAATCAGATAAAGATAAGCAATGTTCAATTTAAATGCATTTCATTACATTCTTATTTTTGAACATCTCATATGGTAACCATTAATTGGAATATTATAATAACCAAAAAAAAAAAAACAATTGGCTATCTACTGGGTAAAAGCTGCTTTACTATAATTGAGAAGTCATTCAAAAGAATGAATTTAGCCCTGGCTGGTGTAGCTCAGTGGATTGAGCGCGGGCTGCAAACCAGGCATTGCAGGTTCGATTCCCAGTCAGGGCACATGCCTAGGTTGCAGGCCATGTCCCCCAGCAACCGCACATTGATGTTTCTCTTTCTTTCTCTCTTTCTCCCTTCCTTCCCTCTCTAAAAATAAACAAATAAAATCTTAAAAAAAAAAAAAAGAATGAATTTAAGAGCCTCAGAACTAAGAATCCAGAAATTAATGTTGAAGACTAAATTTCTTTGTATAAAATAAGACAAATTCTGACTGGTAGAGATATTATAATGAAGAACTTAAGGAAATCTCCCCTCCATGGTATTAAAGGTTAAGGCAGTTTAGGTTTGGCCTTATTATACACTACAGCTAAGACTGTTTCTCCCTTATTTTCTACATGATATGTTTCCTTTGTTTTTAAATTAAATTAAAATAACTCACTTTGAGTCACCCATAATTTGCCCAACTACTTCTAGCAGTGTTTGCTAAATCCAATTTTTTAAACCAATTTATTTAAAGTGGGGAAAAATACCCAATCATAACTACTCAAATTTAGTCAATGACCTTCAAATTTTGGATCCAAAAGGAAGATTCTTATGAGAAACAAAAGCTTATACATCTACAAATGTTACAAAATTTCTAAGAATAGCCATTTGTTTTAAGGGTATATTAGCTGAAGCTGAGCCTCCCTGAATTAAAAACAATTATGCTATTTACATAAAACTGACCCAACCTCATATTTGTATGGATATTCCTATAATACACATATACATTGGACCTTGGCAACAATACTGTGAAGTAAGCATATGGGAGTCAATCCCCACCTCATCATACTGAGGAGCAGAGAGTCAGGGCCTCAAACAAGATCACACAGCTAGGAAATATTCGACAGAGCCAGGACTCAACCTAGGTCTTTAAGAAAAAGCTCTTCTTACAGTCCTGATTCTAATAAAGTAGAAGATATTAAGCCTACCCGAGTGTAAACAAATATGAGGCCATATAGAAAACACAAAGAGAAAAGAAGACCAGTTCTCAAGTTATCTGTGGAATTGTCTCAATGCTTTGCTTCATTCCTTGGCTGGGACCACTATAGCCCAGAGGGTCATAAGGGTTGCTCAAACTGACTGGCCAGGCCCGCATCCCTGCATCTCTTTCTGCATGCCATAGGGTACACTCTTCTGGGGGCAGGGTGCAATGTACCCAGGTGGAAGAGGACTGTTACATCAGGCTTTCACAAATGGCTGGTACCCCTACTAGATGATCCCAACAAGCAGGCTTTCAGTGTCTAACTGGAAACACGAAAACACGAGGTCATATGTTTAAGAATCTAAGATTCTAAAATAGTCCTTAAGGGTGTACAGTTTATATTTCAATGAGGTTCTGATAAAGGTCAAAACCACAAGCTGAAGCTCAGCTTTAGGCTCCTTAAAGGACTCAATGATCATTGTCCTTTTGCCATTACCCTTTGCAAAAATCAAGCCCCTCTACACTGTAAGGGAAAGACCAGGCAAAAGTAAATAGAACAATCTTGATCTTCACCTTGCCCTCTTTCTTTTTTTTTTTTTCTTTCTTACATCTCTTTTTGCTCTGGCAGACACTCGGGTATCTGACAGTTCTAACCCAAAAGAACTAATGCAGTGCCAGCTTCAACAGGAAGCCTGTCAGTGTCAAAAAGTCACTGATGGTTAGGACATGAGAGCTACTCTTCAGGAGGAAAAACCAGGCAGAATAAACATAAAAAAAACAACCTCCTAGGATATGGATTCCCACAAGCTGTACAAACTTTCTTTCACTAAACAAATAATCCCAGAGATGAACTTTTGTTTTCATATTTTGGGGACATGTTATAATGATTACCTTTGGTTTTTCTCACTAGAAACCTTGACAATGAGACAAAATATGTTTTTCATTTTTTCCCAGATGAATGATCTAAAAAGATATTTCTGGATTCTGAACATTTCCTATGTGAATGATTTTATAAAATTTAATGTAGATTTTGTAATCCTCAGATATAACTTTATGTCAAACCACAAATCCTCAAACTCATGCTCCAGAAATTCCACCCAGAGACAAGCAAAGCTTCTGTTTACTAAGAACCACTTCACGTTTTCCCACTCACCAATGTGTCTTGATACTCCACTCCCTCAAAGAGATGGGAGAACCCACACTGTAGTAAGTTACAAGGTGAAAGTTTCATGGGATTTCAACATATTCTGAGGACTTTAAGAGAACACTTTTGAAATTTAATCCCAGATAATGGGGTAAAGAGAGGGAGTACACACAAAAGAGAGACATGTGACTAAATATCCTACGATAAGTGGCTTGCATCCAAGGCATTAAAAAAAATCAGAAGAATATGTCAGTGTCAAGGTAAGACTTTGGCTCTAAATCCATATGGATATGTAAATGGAAAAGGTTCGGTCCTTGGGGAAATTGAGGTTTAAGCACTTCACTGAAGTTCATGCTGGCTCAGTAATCATTTCACAATGATGATTTTCAAATGTCTTACCTTGTCCCACTTTTTTCACCTACCTCTTCTCAAATTTCTGGTCTCCTCTCACGCATGAAGTGTCTGAGTACTCTCACCTCAAATTGTAACTTTAATTGGGAACAGAGAGCCACTTGCCCCTTGAAGATAAAAGATGGTTTAATAAAAGATTTATTTGAGAAGGGCCTGCTTCTCACTTGTGCTACAAGAGTGAAATGTCATTTGAAACTTATATCACACCCATGTCCTGTATTACAACGGACAAAAGCATATGAGGAAGGAAACTTTTACTTTGTTCTCCAGGAATGTGCATTCATTTGCTTATCCTGATTCACCTTTGACTAAACTAAACCTGGGCTCAGCCAAGTGGAATGATTCATCAGGAAGCATTTGGAAAGTTATGGCACAGTCAGAAAATCACAGCACCATTGAACGTGTTCTACTGAACCATGACTTCATTACCAGTCCCTTTGATTGAAGCCGACAAATGTGTTTATACTTTTTAACAAGGTCTTTTCTACTCTTAATCTGCCCCTAGAGGACACCAGGCATAAATGTTCAATGGCCTTTAAAATAAATTGAAGCTTTGAGATCTTTTATAAAATACCCCTCCAACAACCAATAAAATTTGCCTAATTTGCCTCTATTTATAAAGTCATTTAATTCCATTATTTTCTCTGTTCTTGTTGATCTTAAGTCCTTTCTTTAATCAGGTAATGATCGCAAATATGTATTCCCTTGGCCTATCGATTCTGACCCTGCTCAAATTTCACATGGCAGCCTCTTTCAAACAGTACAATCAATATTTGTATACTACTTATTTAAAAAAAGTACTAATGTTTTTCTCATTTTTTTCATGGGTATTAAGATACATTTTTTAAACCACGCATCTTTTTTTATAGATATAGATAAGGAAAGGGGAGCACATTATTCTTAAGTTTTGATTGGGTTTTTTGGAGTCATCTAGAGAAGTATTATAATTAATTTGTAAGAATACATTCATAGTCATCAATGATGGCAACACTGAATAGTTATCAGCTGAATAGTTCTTTAAAGATTCAAACATAATACTGGGTCACAAAGATAAATTATCCTTTCCAATGTGTTTTTACCATGAATCAGAATACATTTAATTTCTTTCTTTATAACTCCAAATATAGGTGGAGATTTTTAAATACTGTTCAAAACACACCAAAGGGCACCATCAAACATTAGGAAGTTTACAGTACAGGGAAAAAGGGAATGGTTATTTACTGAACTTTAATAAGCTCAATATTAATTTCATGAATTTTACACCTGGAGGATTCTGTTTGCTATAGCTCTCACCATGAATAAATTTTGCTCTTGAAAACTGATAATTAATTCTTACACCTTGAAAGCCTGAAAAACCTAGATGTCTGAATACATTTACATGGAAATTAACATTCTTTTCCCATTTCTTTGAAATTTCTTTAGAAATTACCTTTCTCCCTTTAGTTCAGAATGCATCAAACATCCACTAATGTAGTTTCCTTTTCTCTATTTTCTCAAAGGCTTGTGGTTTAGAGAAACTTCAAATGTCCAAAAGTCTAGAAATTAAGAACAACTCAACCAATGTAGCTATGAACTACTTCCTTTAATCTTGAGAATGGTGTTGAATATATTGTTAGGTTAACCTGACATAGGCATCTGTTCCCTAATCATGTACAGTTCCTTCTTCCATATATGCAGCATTTTTCTGAAATCAAAAAGAGATTTAGCAAGGAAGCTTATGTATAACATGGATTACATTTTGATCTGAATATGGAGTCGGGAAGGCAATGCTAAAATATCAGTGAATGTTATAAAACTCTTCCAGTTACATAGGCTCAGCAGTTCTCTTGTCGTTCCTTCTTCCTTCATTCTTTTAAAATGCCTTGCCTTTTTCTTTCAATGTCATTTAATTTTCAATTTTTGGACCATTTATTTTCCCATTAAAGTGAAACACAAAGAATGGCTTTCATTACTTCTCAGAGATGTGAAGTGCTGGTCGATTGGCACTAGCATGCGGGTTCCCTCACTGGAGAACGGAGAGAGTCATCTCTATTTCCCATTTTGAGACAGATTCTTCACAGTAGATAAGTGATTTGAAAATCTAATGGCCATTTTGTTCAAAGAAGAAACTAAGGCTGAACTGGCAGCATGATTCAAGTCTACTGCACACTGAGATGTCAGCAAGTAGACAAAGAAAGCTCTAGAAGTTTCAAAAACAATTCAAACTTAAAAAAAATCATACCGACCCATATATAGATACTTACACACTTAAGTCTGGCAAATAAAATAATGCCAGAGTGTTTTCCTTTGTTTTGCATACATCATCTTGACAGCAATTGCTTGGACAAAATGTTGAAAATAAAATGAGAGAGAGAGAAAATAAAATAATAGAAATTATGCAATCAAGCTGCTAAGTTTTGTTCTCTAGACTCCCTAATAATCTTGCACCAGTAGCCTACAAGATGTAAATGTCAGCTGATGGTTCTCACCTCTCTTGTTTGGAAAAATTTCTCGCTAAGCCATGAATTTATCTCCTTCAAAGCAAGGTTATGCTGATGACTTTTTATTAAGACATAAAACTGAAAAGTGAGTCCATAAAAGACTGAAAGCAAACACAAAAGTGGCAAAGCACCATAAATGCTGATCAGACCTCAGCCAATCTGAAGTAAAACTGCTTTGGATGATATAACTTACCCTTTGCTTATACAGATCCATTTGTACAAAATGGATCTATTTGAACAGAAACTTTATATACTCTATTTCTAATTCTAAGAATAAAATTAAAATTACTAAAAGACATAATTTAAAATGAATTCATTGAGATGTTAGACCATGTTCAATTCTGACATTCTTATATTTTGGAATATTCTTTTATTTTTTATGGCGAAGGTACAATGCAATGCTAGAAATATCCCTTACAGTTTAAGGTAACATGTTTAAAGTGAAGAGTGCCTAACTTTTCATAACTCATTCTTATCTCTATCAACAAAACTACAGTTAGAAATTCTTCTGGAATTTATAAGCTTCATGAGAGACGAAAAAACACCTAGGAGAGACCATGATCGCAAGAAACTTGTCATCTAAAAGAACAGAGATGATGGACCTGTCATGTGCCACACATGCAGAATGGCAGTTACAGATAGTAGGGTCTGGAGGAGGGTGACCGCTTCCACCTGGGTTGGGTCAAAGGAAGTTCATGGGAGGCAGTATGCTGTGTACAGATGGCAAAATGGAGGACAATACAAATCAAGTTGATGATACTAATGAGAATGTAGTCTAGAAATGCAAGGCTCACATGGCCCATGTGGACCTGGTAGCCAAGTGCACAGTAGTTAAATAAGGGGGAGTTTAGGGGTTTCCATAGCATTCCAGGCACATGCTTTTGAACTAGGGATACAGACTATTGATTGTTACTGACAATATGGGCTGATTTTTAAAAAATTATCTTCTTTAAATATCAAATAATAGCAATATCAAAAGAAAACCATTCTGTAATTCACAATTTCACCACCTTAACACAACGAGTATTTCCATTACTTCGTATTCCCTTCCAGGGATTTGTCCTTATGGCTGAGTATTTTTGCCTAGAAGTTGCCATACAATTTTGCACTCAGATTTTTTTTCTTGAATATTATAACATTGAACATATCTTTGCTCCTTTTTAAAAATATTCTTGAGAAAATATACTTCCTTTGAAGACAAAATTAGATCTTTAACAGACACTTAGGAGATTGAAACAGACACTGAAAAGAATTGTGCTTTAGCAAGGGTAGCTAAAAACCAAAATTATTTCTTGATGCATTTTTATAAATACACTTCTCTGGAAGGATCTTAAGCATACAGTACACGTTCCACATCTTAAATTTTCCAGAGCAGCACTGATAATATTTTGCTCTACTGACCTTCTCCCCCTTCCTCTCCTTCCTCACTTTCAATACACCCAGGCTTGTCAGATATTCTTTATTTATCTTGACTTTATTCTACATTTATAGCAAACTTGCTAGAACCCAAGTATGCTCCCACTTACTTGCAGTGTGAACTTAGGCAACGTGCTTAACCTTCCTAAGCCTTAGTTTCAACCTCTATACAATGAGGCAAAAATAATACCTCTTCATAAGATTGCTCTGATGAATTAAGAAGCAGTGCCAGAGAGGCAGTGTGTACTGTGGTTAAGAGCACAGATTCTGGAACCACTCTGCCTGGATTCAAAATTTCACTTTATTCCTAGCTGTGAGATCTTTGGCAGGCTATCTGATATCTTCTTGCCTCAGTGTTCTTTTCAGTACTATGGGGACGATAATAACAAGGGCATATGCATAATTTGTCTGGGTTGTTGTGAGGAAGAAAAGAGTAAAGTGGGTAAAGTGATTTGGAATTTTGCCTGCACATGCAAATGTTGTATACATTATTATTATTATTATTATTATTATTATGTAAAATGGCTAGAATACTATTTAGATTATGGCAACCAGCCAGTAAGTGGTAACTACAGATATTACTTTAAAGTATTTTGTTACCAAGTTCCAGGCACTACTGCAAGTATTGGGTTGTCCAAAAAGTCCATATGATTTTGCTCATAAAATGAAAGACATATATTTTGCTTTTACCAACAACTTTATCAATTTGGATAGTTTTTGAATATGTTGGCTATCTCCCGCATGGCATAACATTGATTATTCTCCATATCTTGATCTGATCACTATCAACTTCAACTGGTCTACCGGATCATGGAGCATCATCCAGTGAGAAATCTCCAGCACAAAACTTGACAAACCACTTTTGACACATTTGATCATTCATAGCACCTTCTCCATATACTACACCAATCTTCTTTTGTATTTCAGTTCTGTTTTGTCTTTTCTTGAAATAATAAAGCATGATATGCCAAAAATGTTGTGTATTTTCTTCCATCTTCAATGTTAAAATAGCTACACAAAAATTCACCAATTTTGATAAGTTTTTTTTAAGTGCATGCTGATATGACAGCTGTCACAATACAATCTAACAAAATTGTTTCAGATGAAGTTCAACACAACTGAGGGCTACTACAGCCATCTTACGGGAAAAAAAAAAACAGATGAACATTTTGGCCAGCCCAATACTTTACAAGAAGTAGCTCATTTAATTTTCACAAGACCCCTATGAAATAGGCACCATGGTTTTTCCACTTTACAAATGAGAAGAGTGAAGCATGTGAAGTTATGTAACTAGCCCAATGTTACAGAGAGACTCATGTCATTTAACCACATGTGTGCTGGCAGCCGATAGAGCTGGCATTCTAATCCAGGTTCTCTGGCTCTCCATCCTATACTCTTAACCATGGCACTATTGGGCTTTTGAGAATGGAATACATTCAGCCTGTAGGCCCTTTTCTCAAGCAATCCCCTGGGTCACCTGCCAAGCACCATAAGCCCCATCTTGAAACTTGAAGAATGATGGGAGCAAGGTTTGTAAATATTCAGGTCTCTCCAGTTTGTATCACTGATGCTCCCAAAATTCCCACCCCACAGTGGCCACACACAGAAACCTAACAGTTCCAGTGATGCCTGGGAAATTCCCAAAACAGAAGGCAGATGAGAAGCAGTAGGGAATTTATCCATGAATGTCTTCACACAAGAATCTAAATGCTGACTGAGGGCATATTGGCCTCCATTGAGGAGAGACCAGTTCCTGCTGGCAGGAAGCTTGGCCTTGACAACAGCCACTGAAAGGCAGGCAGAGAGCTTTGCCAGCTGGGGACAGACATCTGGCAGAGGATCAGAGGAACGCTACGTCCACTAATCCAACCCAGAGCAGGATTTAAACACATTGCACCTCAGTACTATGCAAGAGCTTGCCCAAGCTACTACTGGAAGAATAGAGCTAAAGAAATTAATCCAGAAGCAAATCAGTTTTGAGGTAATGAGTAATTCCTAATCATGCATCCTTAGCAAGGTTTGCTGCCCAGATCATAACTGAGGCTGGTCAGAATCTAGTCTGAACATACCTTTAAAAGTTTTAAATGTTAATAACCTTGGTTTAATGTAAGGCTTTGTATTCATTTAAGCAATGGGAGAGTACCTTCACAATTAACTAAATAGCTCAAATCTCTCTCTCTCTCTCTCTCTCTCTCTCTCTCTCTCTCTCTCTCTCTCTCTCTCTTATGAAAGAAAATGTCTTAGTTTTAAGCATTTTGTAAAGTTATAGAGGTTATAACTTTAACACTTGAATTATGATCTAAGTGATATATTTAACATCTTCCCTTTCATCTATATTCTAAATAATCCCAAGCTCAGGTTTTCCATGTGCTCTGGTTTGAGTGTATTTAAGTAGCAATCAGGGCTGAATTTGGCCTGCACTTACAATTCTGGACTCTGAGTCCTAATTCCAAGGGTCCTTTGATTCTACAGTTTCTCAACAGCTTTAGTCCTCTGCCTTCCTTTTAGTCCCTGTAGCCACAATGAGTGCCCACACCCATGCCCCAAACCAGCCTCATTGCATCACAGCTCACCCCAGACATCCAGCTCCCTGTCCGTCAGAACCCACTACTTCATAGACTTTCATAGACACCCCCTTAGACTGTCTAATCATTGATCCCATGAACCACTGCTTCTAGGCCCTCAGTCTGGGGACTTACATGAATTTTACTCTTTGGCATGTCTAACTGGGTTTCTCTTTTTATTGTCAGCCAAATATAGCCCTTTAATTTCAAAATTCCCTCAACCTCAGGTGAGAAACCTCCTGCCCTGGAGAACCTTCACAGGTGAGCCAAAAGAGCCACCTTTTCTCCCACACCCCACTAAAGAATGACACCTCCCTTCTGTGATTAGCTCAGACCTGTCAGTGAGGCAAGACTTCTCATTTCCCAACAGGTTACTTCAGACTTTGAAATGACATCATACCAATAGAAACCAAAGTAAAATGAGATCTATATATCTGGGAATGTTGAGATTTAAAATATTAGGACACATATCTGATTTTCACCATAAATGTAACTGAAAGATTCCCACCAGAAAGGATATTCTGAGATGTAGTAGAGATGGGGAGACAAGGGTGGGAGGACAGCATGCAAGAAGTGTGAATTATCTTTGGATGGCTTTGGGAAAACAATATTTGTCGCCACCAGGGTAACTGCATGGACGAGCAATGGGAATGACCTATTTGAGGAACCAACATTGTAGAGTATCTTGCCATTAAAAAATGGAACTAGCATTTCATATTATCCTGCAAAGAGAGATGAGCATGTTCTTCTATCTCAAAGCCAATTTTGAGTGTGGCTTGTACCCATAGTCTATAATAGACCATTTGTTCATAATTAGGAAAACAGGAGATGAATGGAGCTTCAATCTTCTTTTATGATCCTGGCAATTTAATTTACTTATATTTGTTCATAATGCAAATGCAACCAATTAAACATGTAAGTTTTATCTGAGCTATTGCACTCCACGGTGAGATGTCCACCTCCCAGGATGCAGATATAGACCACTGCCCAGGACACAGATAAAGATTCACCAGTCAACAGATGAAAGAATACTGCAGTTTTTCATCTGACTGACTTATTCCCTGAATTCCAAACCCCTTACCTGTACTTTACTTCTCCTTATAAAAAGGGTTGTTTTGAAGTGGAATGAAAGATGGTCTGTTAGGGTGTATAACCTGCTGTCTTCTTAGATCACTGGCCATCTGAATAAAGTACTCATAAAGATTCAAAAAAGCAAATATCAGCTATGTGTGTGTGTTGGGGGCAGTGTGGGGGAATAAGTGGGTACAGGGATTGAGCAAAAAGGAAAAAGGACTCATGGACAACAGTGTGGTGATTGCAGGGAGAAGAGAATATAAGGGGGCTATATGGTAATAGAAAGAATACAGTAAAGATTAAATTGAAAAAAAAAACAGAAGTAAGTACTATAGTCCACTTATTTTTTTTCTCTTCTAAACTATTACAAGCTGGTAAAAGCTCTGGGAAGCACAGTCTCAGTGCAAATGCAGCCTATAGTTCAGAGCCTATTGGTAAGAAAGGTTGGTCAGTCATATTGACTGGATTTGGAAACCTGCAAGCCAAATTTTCATTGTTGCCACAGCAGTTAACTCATTAATTCAACAGCTTAACATTTTCTGTGTAAGTGGAACTACTTTGCTGGAAGTTGTGGGAGATACAAAGATGGTTAAGACGAATTTCTGCTCCCCAGGCACGAGTAACTCAAACATGAGCCAGACTTTATTTTGTGCTAGATGAGGCAAGAAAAGGGGGATCCACCCGCCCGAGCTGGAGTGTGGCAGGGATATGGAGGCAGGCCCTGCCTGGGAGAAGGGAACTCCTCTACAGCCGACTTTGGCTCAGGGGCGCCTGGACAGCCTTGCTGAGCCTGTGTACATCACACAGCAGTCAAGGGCTCATCTACCTAACAGTCTTTTCTTTTTGCCCTCCCTGCTGATCAAACTGGTACCAGTCTGATGAATCACCCAGCTTCTCCAGCCATCTCCCTATTTTTCTCCCAGATATTTCTCACACACTTAATCCTATTTTGGCCCGTGCCTCTCAGAGGACTAAGACTTACCCAATTTCTTATCTGACATAATTACACATTTCTCCTGAACTTTCCCTTTAAAACCTGTGCTGTAGAAACCTTGCCTCAGGTTTCTACATTAGCAATCAGACCAAATACCAACAACAATTAACCATTTAGTTTGCATTCCGCCTCTCGTTTGACCACATGAGGAAGCTATAAGAAAAGAGACTTAGGTTAAATAACTTTCCCAGAAAATTAATTCCAGAACACATCTTTTAACCAACATGTTGCTGCTAAGTAATTAACCTACCAAATCAAATTACATTTATATAAATTTGCAATCTTTGCATCCATTTGAAAATTTACAATCATTCACATTATTCCTTTCATGACTATTCTCAAGGCCCCCAAACTCTCAAACACAATAGGAGTGCGGACACTGCGCCGAGCTATGATCCAGCAATACACTTCCGGTGCTGCAGACATTCACCAATTTTTCATTGAACGAATATATTTTGAGTGACAATCATGTACCAGGCAATGGGCAATGACAATAAAGAAGGCTGTAGTCTCTAAAAAAGTGAGAATTTTAAACAGAAGAGTCTTATTAAAGCTAAGGTTTTACTTCAAAAGGATTCTAAACTTCTAATTTCCATTTTACCACTTGTCACAAAAGCAAGACTTGGGTCAAAATCTCTCCCTTCTGGACCCATTCCTTTAACTTTTTATTATTTAGAATTATTACCTTTCGTGAGTTTGCGTCTTCTAGGACCCTGATGATGTATTGGTCAGAAAAAAGCTAATTAGATCAGAAGAGCTCAAAATATTTTTCTGCCTTCCAGAAGGTGTCATTCTGTTTGTCGATCACCCACATGAGGAAGTACAGGAGGTCATGACCAATGCCAAATACAATGTGGGAAACAGCTGCTGTTAAAGTCTCAAGTGCCAGTCACCACCCTTTGGTTACCTTGGTTGCACATACGCACAATATCAAAAGAATCTTTTAATTTAGGAAGGGGTGAAAAATAGTGGAAAGTTGGGCTTTAACATCAGACACATTTGAGTTTGCATCTACTTACTGAGTCAGATTATTATAGCCCAACTCATTACTTAACCTTGCTGAACCTGTTTCTTTACCAACATACGTGAGAACTAAATGAGGCATCATAAGTAAGGTACCTGGGATTACGAGTAAGTGCTCAAAAATGCCTCTTACCATCACTGCAAATCCACTTTCCCTGTCACACTACAGGCTTCTTTAAAACCACAGGTGGCAAACACAAGGCCCTCGGGTCAAATCCGGCCCTCCACCTTGTTTTATCTGACCTACACATTGTTTCTACACAGGGGCAGCACAGAGATCGCTTAACAGTTAAGGAGCAGTTACATTTACACAGTCCTAAAATCATATTTGGCCCTTTGAAGGCAACCACAAGGCTGATGCGGCCCCTGGTGAAAATGAGTTTGACACACCTGTTTTAAACCTTTCAGACTTATTTCCAGGCCATACATTTTCAGCACCAAACACAGTGCCTGGTACAGAATAGATGTTTAATAATTATTTATGAAGTGAATAAATGAATGAATCTTTTGTGCTCTCCATAGTCAATTCTGTAGCTGAAAATTCACATGGGTAGACTTCCAGACCAAATATACCTTCAGCCATGACTCATCAAAGCAATTTTAATAACTCTTAAGCCTAATTCCAAAATGCCAGCTTACTCTAAAAGGTCAATGCACATAAGTTAAGAATACAAAGTGAAAATTTTTATTTGTCACCTTGCAATATCATTTAAAACTGAGAGGCGTATTGAGTAGGAGTGGCATGGGCTGTGACAATGGGAAAGCTAGGGGAAATATATCAAAGCAATGGTGATTTCATCTTTAAAAAATGTTCATTTAAACCACAGATTAATAAATTATAGTAGCAAGCACTTATATGGTAATTTTTGTCCTCAAAGCTCTGGGTCTACCATTAACATGCTCTCTTTGCACGTAAATGAGGAAACTGATACCATTTTACAGCTGGATAAGTGGAGTTAGAGACCCTCGAATATATTTCCAATGCCATACACAAATCTCAGTAACACTCTCGATGGTTGCCCAGACTTAGGCTCACAGTACCAGACCTTCTGTGACCATGGGCTATAAATAAAAGATCAGTATAGTGGTGAGGTATGAGAAAAAGGAGGAAAAGAGGGAGGGGGGAAGGAAAAGAGAGAAAAGAAGGAGAAATAGAATAGAAAATATTTACTGAGGATTTACATTCCAAAGTATAATTTAAGTATTGTTTCACTTAATTCTCAAAGCAACTCTCGGTTTCGATATTATTGTGAGAAAACTCAGGCTGAGAAATGCTAAGAAATTAGTCCAAATTAAACACCTAGTGCCTAAAAAAGCTGAGATCAAAGCCAGTTTCATCTGACTCTGGAGCCCAAGATTTTCCCCAATATCCTTATTTGCACGATGTCCCCAGGGACCTATGCAATGAGAGGCATCTGATGCAAGGCAAAGGCGAGCATGTGTGTGGACATGTGTGTGTGTGAATCCAGTGAGATCATGGAAAGAGAACGCTCTGAGCTGTAACCCGATAGGCCACTGCCCCGGATGTTGTATGCAAAAATTGTTTTTTCATTCACCTAATGTTAGGCTTATAATTTCCATAAAACAATTAGGAAAAACAATCTCTAACATTTCTGTAAAAAGAGTTTGAGCAATGTAGCCAAGAAGAGTAAACATTTAGTTTCAGCTTTAGTACCCCCACCTCTATTGGAGGGATCAATGGTTAATCCAGGTTTATAGAGATTGATTTTTTTCAGTGCAGATAGAAAATGGAACATAAAAGTCTGAAGTTGAGCTAACTGGGTTCAAATTCTGGCTCCCATGCTTATTAACTCTGTGTCTTGGGCCAGTTATTTGTTATTTCCTGCCTCAGTTTTCTCATCTGTAAAATGGAGTATGAGAGTAGTACACATGTCAGAATGTTATAAAGAAGATTAAATGAGTCAATGCATGTTCAAACATATAGTGAGTAAAAATAAAATTAGCTATTAGTCTTATTATAAAATATATTGCTTGCTTAGTTTTAAAATCTGGTTCTTTTCTTTTTGGACTAGAATAGTATTCTATGAGAATAGTGTCCTGTTACTCACCACAGAACAGACAGAATTCATTTTAGTTTTGATAAAAAAATTGAGATGTCATAGTAAGAGAAATGAATCTGATCACATTTAACTGCCATATCCCATAGTGAAGTTAGCCAAACTGTTCCCTCTTCCTTTCATTCAAGTATGAGTGAGCAGTTCATACTCATATGAATTTATTTAAACTCACAATGGCATTTACTAGCCACAAGCTGATAGATACTGACAGATAGCAGGAGAATAATCAGCAACTGGCTATCATCTGACCTTGGTTTATTTTTCTGTCCACTTTTCTTCATCAATCTCTCCTTACAAAAGAGAAGCTTTGCTTTATATTACCAATATAAATTTATGAAACTATTATCAAGGTGTCTGAAAGCTTTTATTGTTCATTTAAAATAACATGAATAATAAAAAAGCATCAATTTCTCTAGAAATGATGAGGATACTGGAATATGGTAAGCCATTTTTAAGTGCCTCACCTTCTCAAAGCAAACTGGAGCAGCAGGAAATCCTTCCTATTACTTAAACAAGTGGAATACAAGGGTTTGTCAAGGCTAACTAAACTCCAGATGTGAAAAGATGGGCACTGAAAAAAACTGCTTTTGAAATATTAAAGAACAGGTAACACTCTACAGCACTATTGACTTCAAAAGCACAAAGGGAATATTTAGAATGGGAAGAAAACTTCAAAAAGTAATAGTAAAACATTGCACATACTACTTCATTGTCAGTGACTGTAAGTAGAAAACATGGATCAGCTTAAAAAAACAAACACCTCACTAACAACATTTTATTGATGTGACTTGCTAGAGTCCTCTTAATTCTCATGGGTTTCTGAAACTGTCAGAATTCTACAAGTGTGAATAGTGGTGTATAAGCAGAATTAATGTCTTCAGTGCGGAGTGTGACATTTTAGACTTTATATATGCCTTATGAGCAGATTTTTTAAAATAAAACTGGAAGTGTAAATCTGCTACCATTTACATTCTTCAGCCCACCTGACCTTAAGCCATTGTTTCAATCTGGCATTTACCTCAGTGTTGTAAAGCAAGCAAGCACTCTCGTTCACCCCCGACCTCCACATCACAACTCACCTTCCCTAACCACCATCTAAGATCTAAATGTAAAGGTCTAGTCAATTAAATAAACACTGGAAAATCAACAGAACACTGTTTTCAGATTTACATTCTGACCCTTGAATAAGAATGACATCTGGTATGGTGTGTGTGTGTGTGTGTGTGTGTGTGTGTGTGTGTGTGTGTGTGTGAGAGAGAGAGAGAGAGAGAGAGAGAGACAGAGACAGAGAGACAGAGACCCAGAGAGAGAGGAGAATTGAAAGGACACTTCTGCATTTCCTTGGTAAATCTCAGACATCATTTTTACTAGAAATAGATTTGTTTCCAAACACTTGAGACTAATTGCTGGTTTGCTAGGAGAGGGAAGTGTATTATTTCCAATTACAAAGGTGTTAGGTCCAGTTGTTCCAACATTCTTCCACTGAGACTACTCACCTCTGTAAAGGTAAATCTATGGGGCAGCGGAGATGGTGTAGAGAAAAGAGTAAAGAACTCAGGACACCTGGGTGCCAGTAGCAGAAATGCTATTCATTAGTTTGTGGTCAAGGGCAATTCACTCAGCCACTCCCCCACCCCTTCCAGGGTCTTCACATACTATATTAAATGCGGGAAATTGTAATAACCATTAATGAAGGAACTTTATAATTCTAAACTTTGATTTGTCAGGATTGTTGAGTTGATAGAACACAGGCCTACCTATGTTCTCTAAAGGAGAACAGAACTGAGCCATCACTGCTTTTGAGTTCTGAATTGTACCAGCTGGCTGGCAAGGTGAAATCAAAAGCATGTCTGAATTCATTTGGAAGGGGGCAATCACCAGAGTACCATATCAAGCATGTTGCATTGGAGGTAACAGTGAGGCACCAAAATGGGGGTGCCATTGAACAGTTGGTTAAAACAATTTAAACATCAGGAGATGAATGGAAGTTGGAATAGAGATAATAAATGAAGTCATGGGAGAAGATGAGGGCGAACTTGAAAACTGAATATGTAAGAGGGAATATCAAGAAATAAAAAAACAGTCTGGATGTTTTGGCCATGCCCTGAGAGGTACGTGACAGAGACAAGCTGCTGAACTACCTACCCCTTCTCAATTTGCATTCTGCCAAAGAGAGCCACAACTGAGCAAAGCAAAGTGGTAAATCAAGTACGAACTAACACATTATATCCCGGTGTATGTCATAAACATTCAATACCTAAAGTGACAGGTCTACACATTAGAATTTTTGTGAAAATATACACTTATTTCAGAATCAGACAAACAATAAACAACTAACCAAGCCCTGTGTACTATGAGAAAATAAGCAAAATTTTGGAAACAGAGGGCTAGCTGATTTAGGTAGTTTGGTCAAGACTTTGCTTGTCTCAGACCCCAGTGGGAAGCTAATGCTCTACTGCATCAGCTGTCCGGTCGCTGCTGTGCACCTTGCTTATGCACTCACATTCATGCTCACTGGCCATATAGACAGCTGTCCTCCCAAGCATCCCCATAGCTCAGGACCAAATTGGTAGCAAATTCATGTATTGAGCAGGAAGAGAGTTCAAAATGGGTTATATGGGAGCATAGTATGTAACAGATGAGAGCTTCCAGTATCCCAGCCTCCATGCTGGCTCGTTGATGAGTTTTTAATTTCTTCCTCATGGCTTCTTGCATGAAATACCAAGTAAGGAAAAAATCTAGGAGGCATTTATTTGACCCCTAAAAACCTGGAAATTTCTGTCCTTTTGGACACAAATAAGAAAGGAATCTGATCAAATAGTATCTACATACTTCTATATAACATGTACCCTCCTCTAAAAGAATGGCTTTTTGTTTCATAATGTATAATTTTAGTATTGTTCTGGAATCCCAAATGTGGTAATTCAGACCTTAAATTTAGGCCACTGTATTGAACCTAAAATTAGGTGTGAAAAAATATACATATTTGGATATGAATACAACAGTGCTATATCATGAGATTTGAGAGGAACTATAAAACAGGGGTCCCCAACCTCTGGGCCAAGGACTGGTACTGATCCACAGCCTTTTTGGAACTGGGCCACACAGCAGGAGGTGAGCTTGGATGTAATGTGCTTGAATTATCCCCAAACCATCCCCACCCACTCTGACCCATGGAAAAATTGACTTCCACAAAACAAGTCTCTGGTGCCAAAAAGGTTGGGGACTGCTGCTATTAAACATCTCTCCACCAATGGAACTGAAGATTAAATGTCCACCAGTAGATATGTGTTTCAGCCATCCTTGTAGGACCTTATTAGCTCCTAAAGACCTCTATTAAGGTGTACTCATTGCCTTGTCAAGGAGATGTCCCCTGGAACTGATGCATTTGGAGGGAAAAGAGAAAGGCTCCACCAACAAGAAAGGCACTCTGCAGAAAGAACAGATGCAGTTGGTCAACACCAGGAAGTCTCGAGCTGCTACAGCACAGTGAGGTCATTGAGCACCTCAGGGAATGGACACCACTGTGTGTATGAACCAACTGTGTCAAAAAGATACATAAATAGATTTAATAGATCCTTTGAACCCTGCTTAGAAACAAATTAGCAAAATCCTGTTGATTCCTTTTATAAACCCTGCATGTATAAAACTGCTCTCTTCCTGAGGGATTGCTCCCTAGGTAGGAACATCTGGCAAAGAAGATACCATTTCCCAGGCACAGAATTTAGCTTTCATTGGCACTGAATGGACAAGGTTTCAAAGCTCATGTTGTCTGTCTGCACAGCTTTTGAAAAGACTTCCTTGAAGACATAATCTCCGTGTTACAGATCATTTTTCTGGGGGCTCTTTAAGTTTCTTCACGGTGACACATTGAAGAACTCAGTGACAAATAGTGCCACTAGCCCATTGCTGGGAAATTTTCCTACATGAGTACCCAAATCAGTGTTCCTCAATTTCTAATGAACCCTTGAAACACTTGGGGACACTGTTAAAAATGCATATTTTGATTCAACATGCCTGAGATGGGGCTGAAGAATCTGTGTCTAGCATGATTCTAGTTCATGCCTCTGCTGCTGGTTCAAGGAACACACTCTTGAGTGGCCAGTGTTAGACCCTTTGCAAAGCCAGTTCAATTTAGCACTCAGTTAATGGGTGCTTATTCTCTGCCAAACACTGTCCTGGGTGTGCTCTTCCTTAGTGACATCTCTAAAAGATTGCAATACTACTTAGAATTTAGTGCAGTTCATGAGGTGACCCATAGTGTCACCAAACTTCCCCCCACTTATTTAAAAAATCTCCAGAGGTATTTAGAATAATTCAGTGGAATTAAGATGGAGCCTGGACATTTCTTATCATCAGACGGGGAACGCTTCTTAGCATCACTAAAAGCTGCGGGCATTGCCGTTGGCTAGACCTTGATGTGAATCCTGGGTGTTCCACTTAATGACTATAAATTTAGGTAAAGTTTCTTAACTTCTCTCTACCTGGATTTTCTTATTTAGAAAATGAAGGTAACACACTAATCTTTAAGAATTAAGTGAATTGATATATATAAAACCTACACACAGTGCTTGACACACAGTAGGTATACTGCTTCACAACAAATCACCGCAAACTAAGCTGCACAAAAACATCACCACTACACAATGCCATGGATTCCGTGGGTCAGGGATTTGGAAAGGACATGACAGCCTCAGTGCAGTGCAACTTTTGACACGGTGAGTCCGAGCTTCAAGCAGGAGTTTAACAGTGAGCCATGCAAAGCTGTTCCTCCTTTCACGAACTAGCTTCAAAGGCCATGCAGCATCACTTCTACTACAATCTATCGGTTACACGCCCACCCACAGTGAAGGGTATGGGAATCAGTCTCCACCTATCAGTGAGACAGCAGCAAAGTCTCATTGCAGAAAAGCATGCAGGACAGTGAGCTTTGGAACATAAAGTCTGCTACGGTAGACAACTAATAATTATTTCTCTCTTTCTTTTGGTCTAGAAACCTATCAAATAGTTTGCTTTGGTGACATCTGCAACTCAACCCCTGCCCTGTAAAGCTGAATCCTGGGTCCTCCAAAGGTCACTGTTTAATCTTCTACTAACTGCATCTGTGTCTACCACTTTATCTAAGAATGTCTCTGCAGGTTTAGTTCATAAGCACAACTAAGTGTATTTTAGAGGTGTAGGCCTTCACCCCAAAGTGTGGATAACAGTCATCTCCTTCAGCCAGTGGACCTTTCAGGTCATGAAGAGATTTTTCCAAAACAAAGAACACTCTTTTTCCTGAACCAAAGATAGCCACATATCTCTGAGTGAGGAGATTACACCCGAACTCCCTGATGGCCAGGGCCCTACCTCTGACCATCCTCTAGTTTCCAGATTTGGCTTATATTGCAGTGTATGGCACAGAGTTGGTGTTCAATAATAATACATGTGTTCAATTCCATTCTTTGTGCCCACAGATTCTTTTCTGAATTTAGTTCATCATCACTAACCCTGTGTCCTCCAGTTGAACATTGAACAACATACTCCAGTTACCAACAATATAAAGCACAATTCCAAAAGTATCACTTTCTGCTCTCCTTACTTATCTCAAGTAAGTTACTTTTCAAGCACATAATTAAAAATGAAAGGATGAATAGCCCTTTTAAAGC
Source organism: Tonatia bakeri (assembly GCA_004024845.1). Lineage (NCBI taxonomy): Eukaryota > Metazoa > Chordata > Mammalia > Chiroptera > Phyllostomidae > Tonatia > Tonatia bakeri. The sequence goes on along the minus strand of PVIA01002386.1, from coordinate 100,471 downwards.
CAGGTCTCAGAATTCCTGCTCTAGTTCACTGTTTCCAGTCTCTGTGCATCTAATCTGGGAATCTACAGCATTTTGATGTAGTCATCATCTCTTGAATGACTTTTCTTAATAGAACTGCCAATATCCATCATTCGAGAGTCATACCTGTGTGTCAGAGCTGAGTCCTGGGAATAAGGAGCAAAACTGAAATAGACAATGAGTTGCAGCCGGAAGTGAGGCAGGAGGACCTGAGACCTGAGTGGGAATCAAATTTAAGTAGTAAACAAGGTCTCAAGACTCAGCCAGGCATAAAACCTACAGACTAGGAGAGAATTCAGATTTATGTAAGACAGAGTTCTCTTTTCTAGGAAAATTAAATAAAATAGGCATGAGGAAGACAAATGAACAATAATTATAACACTAGGTAGAAGGTGGTGCAGCACAAGAAACACACAAATGTACAGGAAATTTGTGTAAGGTTGTAATCGAAGACATGGCATTTTAACCGAATAAGACTCCTGCTCAGAAGAAAAGCTCTCTGGAGAGACACACAGGTCTGTTATGGTCTGGTCCCTTGAATAACTCCTCTCCCTGCATCCCCTGCTCCCATTCACGTATGTTCCATCCTCTTCTTTCCCTGATTAACTCTTAAATCTCACCAACTCCTGAAGACTCCCTTCAGGCATCTCTTTCTCAAAAGGAATTAGTTATTGGTTTTCTGTATTCCCCTCAGCCTATAATACATAAAGCTATCACAGCCCATGTTACAGTGCATTTGTATTGATCTGTATCTTCCTCACCAGCCAGGAGGTTCTTGAGAAAAGGAACTACAGCACTGACCAAAAATATGTTTAATATGTAAATGATAATCTATAGTCAGGTCATAAGCCTGATCAAAGTAAGAAACACTTTAAGAAAAAAGATTCAGTGAGGAGTTACTGTTTTTTAGTCCCCATACATACATGTAGAAGGTATATGTGTATGTATATGTATATGAGTTAAATGTGCATGAACTAAACCAGGAGTCTACAACTATGGCCTGTAGACCAAATCTGGCCTACAACTCAGATTTGTATGACATGAAGTTTTATTGGGACACAGCTGCACTCTTTTGTTTCCATATTATCAATTGTGACTTTTACATCACAACTGTAGCATTGGTTAGTTACAACAGAAACCATATGACCTGCAAACCCTAGAATATATATACCTACTATCTGGTCCTTTATAGAAAAAGTTTGTCAACTCATGGGTGTATTATTTAGAATAATAAAGTATAATAAAGTATAGTGTCTCACAATGGAATATTACATCCTAAAAACAATTTATATAGTCTCAGAAAGGACCATTTTTTCCCTATGAATATCACTCTATGTACTTCCTAACTACTTCTCATCATATACTCCTACCAGGACCCAGCTCCATACCTGGCACTCCTGTTGCTTAGCCAGTTTCTTACAATAGACACTGCACAATGGCATGGAAAAAAAAAAAAACCCTAGATGCTGCCCTCTGGGAACTTAAAATTAAGACCAAAAATGTAACTAGTAGGAACACTAGCAGTCCCTCTGCCTCCTGCAAACCACAGACTATCAAGGAGAGGGTTTTGTGACAGCTAGGCAGTTCCCAAGGAATATGGACAAAAAACACTAATGAAAGTCATACATATTTGGACTCCTACTAGTTTTGGCCCATTGTATTTCTACTTCCAGAAAGTCTGAACAAACTTGACTCTCTTGAGAACTTGGGAAACTGTCTCATTCTGAGACTCATCCCCCGCTTCTCCCGGCAGTGGGGCTCCTGCACTCTGCCCTACTATTTCTTCCCTCTTCCCAGCAGGCATCCCTGTAGCCTACAGTTTCTGATACTCAGGTGTGGCTTTCCCATACATGTACTATCCTCCATTTGTGACATTCAGGGCAGGGCATCCATGCCCAAATTTGTTCTGTTGGTCAGGATTTTATCATTGAGGTAATAAGCAGACAACAAAACTGGTAAAGTAACTGAAATAAGTTCAAACTTCCCACAGTGAAATGCAGTGGTGGAGATACCCAGTTATCATTACAGGGTTGGTAGTGACACAGAGAGTGCAAAGAAACTCAATTCCTTCATTTCCAGAGGAGATTTTGTTGATACTATCTTTTCCTAGTATAATAGTTTACCTTCCGAGACAAGGAATTTACAGTTGCCACAGTCAATTTATCTCCAAGGAAAGTAGCACTCTTTTTATCTGCCCTGATTCTGCCTTCATAGAGTGAATCTAGATGCAGGCACCCCATTACTTCTGATTAGCTTCTTATCATGAGATCATTCCACAGCAAATTTTTTAGTTGAAGAATGCTGATGGCCTTTACAATCGCATAGTGCAATGGTTAAGAGCTTCTATCCTAAACCTGGACTGTATGGGTTCAAATCTCAGCTCTACTGACTTCTAACAAATAACCTCTTCCCATCTTCATACCTCTATGTCTTCATCTATAAACCAATGGTGATAGGGCTTATTGCGTGAGGATATCAGAAGGCTGAAGCAAGTTAATATACCTAACCTAACATTCTTAGAATAGTGCCTGCTATCTTATGTATGTTAATAGTATTATTTTTCATACCAGATGTATCTATATTTTTCTAGAGAGTATCCTTGTGCTACATATTATTTAATACAGAAGTTACCCTATCCTATTAGTGGAAGAAAAATGGTTTTGAACAAAACATTGCTTTATGCTTCTGACTCCAAACACACTTTTTTTCTGACATGGAGGAAAGCTGAGATTTCTAAATTGTTAACTTTATCTTCTTTTGTTATCAATGGAGCAATTCACTTATGAATTCACTTATACCCTGGTTGTAATTTAAAGGAAAACCATAATTTCATGTATACATGAATATAAATTTTTCTAACAGAACATAAGCAAGTTATTTGTATATGTTACTCTAAAACAAAGGAAATAATTCCACATGCTACATGGGAAAAAATCTGTCTTTTTATTGTTTTCTTGTTGCTTTGATCATATATGATCAATTACATTCTTTCAATAACCCAGAATATCTAAATTACTACTAAAATATAGTATATCTGGTCGCCATAGGGAAAGCTATTAAAAGTATCAGGGACTTCACCAGGAAGAATTGCCCCAGTATTCCTAACACCTAAGAATTTGTTTTTCAGCATAGCACTTGTTACTTCATTTCATTTATTTTTGCACACTTTCATAAAGAAAAGTAGCTTTTTGGCAATCACACTATATCTCTCCTCTTAAAAACTTTGGAAACTTTCATCTACTTTCTGCCAAATTTGACAGAAAAGATAGAACCTTGAGGATTTCTTGGACCTTCAAACATCTATATTGAAGAAACATATTCCAAAAATAACTTTCAAAATAATTAAATGGCATGTATTGGTCAGACCAACTTTCTTCCAACAGTTTTAGACTCCCAGATCTTAACAAGCCACGTCGCAGAGTGTCCTTCATTCCTTGCTTTTACTTTTTCATCACTTTTTCTCTAAACCTTAGCATTCTGTCTTCCACTGACCTGCTACATAGATAAAAAATCTTTTGTGGGCCACTCTGGTACTCTAATTACAAAACAGTCCCAAAATGGCCCTTTCTTTGCCCTCATGTCGCTGAGTCAGCTAAGACAATTTGATAGGGTCAGTCCTCACTAGATCTCGATGAACCTACTTCTAGGGTGATGCTTTCTGAATGTTTCTGCTCTATTTCCTGGCCTGGTTGTGCTTCCTGCATGTTCTTTCACATCTAGGTATTTTAAATTATTATTCTTGACTGCCATCCTGTAAAATACCATCTGTCTCAAGGAGCTCATTTGACGCCATGGTTTCGATCGTCACCTTTACAAGCTTGACCCCATTCCCACCCTCTGCAGAACTGTAACTCATTTCCAGTTACATGTTAGATCCTTCTTAGTAAATTCTGACTGCCCAATTCCAAAACTAAATTCATCACATCACCATTTCTTCTTCAAACAAGCTCATCCTCCTAAATTTCTATTTTGTGTTTGTGACTCCATCTTTATTTTTAGTGACCTCTGTTTTTTAGTCACCTGGGTTTCAATCCTATGAATCATCTTTGATTTTTCTCTCTCCCTACTCACTACATAAAATCAATTACCAAATTCTTTTGTTTTTTCCCCATGAAATGTCCCTCAATTATAGCTTTTCTTCTGCTTTCCAAGACCACAGCAAACATTGTCATCCCTAAATGTCTGAACTTGATGTTTCAGTATTTCTCCACCCTGATCTATCTGGTGCATCCGCATGCTACGTATGCATTCACATCAACACCCTTCCTGGCTCATGGCTTCTGTATTCTGTATTCTTATTTGAACATGAGAAAGTGTCTCCAGGACCTGCCAAACACCACACAAACTTTTGTTGGACATTTTTTTAAATTGAGACTCTCCACAAGCTATCTCAGTATATCCACATTTTTATCTGAAATGTAGCAAAATGGTTCATTCAAGGTAGCCTCAGATAAAGTTTCAGAATTTCTGCCAAACATCTTATTCATTTTGCTTATTTGATTCCTCTCTTCCAATAAAGTTATATCAATTTCCAGTGTTTACTTTAAATACTTTTCCCATGACTTTTCCATGTCTCTCTGAAACAATAGAGACCCTGTTTATATTATAGCCATGTGAAACTAACAATATTCAACCAGCTTTGATGAAGAAAAATGCTGGTTTTACGAGACTTAACCTGACATGTTACATGATTTGGTGTTGTAGCTATCTGCCTTCTAAATCCTAATTGTGCTATTTATTCATTATGTGATCTTGGACAAATCTCCTTATATATTTCTTAATTTCTTCATCTGAAAACATGGTTTAATTTGGCTTGCCATACCTATCTTGCAAAATTTTTCAAATGTTCAGGAAATTGTGAAGGATACCATCCAGCAGTATTCATTCCCGCTGTGGATGCTTGTCAAAACACGAGAAATATCATACACAGAAACAACCATGATTCTGTGGGAGAATAGAGACAGCATGGCCACATTCTCTAGTGGAAAGCGCCCCGTTTCCCTACCCAAGTAGGTTTTTATTAAGAAAGCAGACTCCGTTTGTGGATTCACAGTCTGGCAAAAAGGATCAAAGGAAACAGGTGACTTACAAAAGATGCTAACAGAACTCCTACTGTGATTCTGGGCAGAGATTGGAGTTTTATCATATGAAAGGACTACATGGCTCAAAGGGCTAGTTTTGGTTTTCTGTCCGTGCCTTTAAATTCCAAGTAAATAACATCCTCCTGCAAACAGATCTCACAGGAACTTGCATATTCTATGTCCCAGGCCTGATCACTCCGGGGGTCCGCCGTCTCTGGTCTGGGCTGTCCCTTTAGTTATTTGCTGTTTCCGTAGGCTTGAGCCCAGCAGTCAGGAGACAAAGGTATTCAGGAGACTTGGATTTCTCACATCTAAGAACAAAGACTCAGGCTTTGACATAGGGGTTGATGTCGATCACCCCCTCATTTCCACAGCCCCGTGAGTCTCTTCCTAGAGGTCTTCACATGATCATGCCTGTCTTAGGTTCATTCCCTTTCCTAGAGAATTGTTACCTGTCATTGGCTAACTGATCACGCATTGAAGGCTGGGCACAGAACAGGCAGCATTCATACCAGGGAAATAAGTTTTTGTCTCCTTAGTGGCTCCTGGTCCGGAGGTCTCTCACTCAGCCTAAGTCACGGGGGGTTACAGCTTCCTGAGACCAGGCAGGGTGGTCCCCAACAGAAAATAGCTTTGAAAACCTTAAATTAAGGGTGATACAATGTATGCTAGAACGTGAGCACCTTGATAGTGAGTTTCTGTGTCATGCTCCGGGAATTATTCTTTTTCATTTCTCCCATTAGGAGCATAATACATATTCCAACAGCTGTTAAATGACAGACTGACTAAATGGTATGTCTCAGAATTTGAATCCATATTTTATTCTTTGTTGTCATATATGCTGAAGGGCAGTAACTGAATCTGTCTTTTATTTGTTATCGTCAAAGTCTAATACAGCAGTTAGCCTGTTTTAGTAGTCAATATGTATTTGTTGAACTTAGTTTAGCTGGATTATTTTAGGGTATTGAGGATTGGCCATTTATAAATACTTAATGAACTGGGAATTAGAAATATAAACTCTTATTTACAATAGCTATGTTGACTTAAAATGTACATGGTTAAATTTTAAGATGTTTATTATATTCTCTATGGACAATCTTTCAATTATTAGATATATACATGGAGGGTCTTCCACATATAAGATACGTTAAGCAACACAGATTGTCACTGATAAGGTCCCTGACCACAAGGAACATACAAGTTAGTAGAGAAGAAAAAAAATGAGCAAATAAGTTTGAAGGCAATGTGCACTAAGAAAAAAATTTTTGAACTACGTGATTTGTACTAAACAAATAAGTTTGAAGGCAAAGTGCCTTAAGAAAAACAATATCTAAGTCCTATAGCATCAGGATTCATGCACACCTAAGTATGAGACAGATTGAAGCTGCAGAAGAAGAAAATCTAAGGATGAGAACGAGGGGTGGGAAAAACCCCTGGCGAGAGAGGCAGTCATCACTGTGCAAACTTGGCAAGTTTAGGTGTGATTCAAACAAAAGATTTTAATTCAGAGAATGTAGCTCAACAGATATAGCATATTAATAATTATATTAATGATATAAACAATAATAACAGCTAATATTTTTGAGCATATACTGTGTGGCAGGCAGTGTGCCAAGGATTAATAAATCCTCTCAGCAGTCCTATGACGTAGATATTATTAATGTGCCAATTTCCACACAAAGAAAGTAAGGCTTAAAAAGATTTAGCAGTAACCCAATGATCATACAGTTAGCAGGAGACTAGGAATTAAATGCCACTTGAAAAAAGATGGAAGATCATTCTGGGTAATCATTCATTTTGCAGAATAGAGAGAGAGCCGAAGTAACAGCTAGCCCCACAACCTGCAAAAGCAGGGGGCTAGCATGATCCAAATCAGTCTGTGTCCGACAATGGGCTGCAAACTCAGAAAAAACCCTGAAATGCTAGGCAGAAAAACTGAGGCCGAAGAGTATATAAACAGAGACCCCCTGAGGGAAGGAGTGAAGGGGGGACAGTTAAAAAGCCTGAGAAGCTCATTCCCTAGAATGCTGGATCCCCAGCCTATGGAAAACAGACTGAGCTGAAATCCAGAATATGGTAGACTTGAGACTCTTGTCATTCTTCCTTCCTGGAAGTACCAGGCAGGACTGAGCCTACAGGTAGGGAGCAACTGTAACTCTACAAGGTATGGGCCAACATCCAAAATTTAGGAATGGACAAACCTTGGCTTATAAAAGGGCTTCATGGGGAAGAGAAGAGTTGACTTGGATATCCAAGAAATGGAGTGACTTAAAAGAAAGGTGAAAAGAATTTCTAATGAAGCAAAGATGTGGCCGTGAAACAGGGATTAATCCAGTTTTGCTGTCAAGTGTTTTTTCAGGAAAGTAGCTGAAGAAGGAAGAACACAGAATGCCAGACTGAGGACTCCATATAGTACCTGATAGGATAAATGGTGCCAATATACAGTTCTGAGATAGTGAGGAGGTATTTTTTCCACTTCAAACTACTAATTGTCCAAGAATGATAAAAGGACAGTTAAAAATCAGTTCAGAAGCAAATTATGGATATTTCTAAGGCCTTTGATCCTTCCATCATCCCTGTTGTTATCTGATTGGGGCCATTTCATTATTGAATTAGTTTCTTTTCTGGGAGATGTGCCAGGCAGGTAGAAGGCAACACTAAATCCATCAGTTACACTACTTGTTAACAATTCTGCCCTTTGAAACTATAGGTTAAAATAAAATGTGAAGATCACTTCTGAATTTCATTTCTCTCTCCCATTTCTGCCCATCAATAACATGGAATTAGTCATAAGCCATTAATCTCTTCCCAGATATGTTAGGGTTCAATACCTCAAATATTTACTTGTAAAGAAAAAGAACCTCATGTTCCCATAAATGTCACCCAGGAAATCTCTCCACACATAGCTTTGAGAACAAAGCCCTCAAACAGTACAAATGCCCTTCACAAACGAATGTGCCCACAGGCAGATGCGTCCCCACTTCCTACTATTTTGGGATGCCTGGTAATACTCTTCTTACCACACTGGTTCCCTCTGCTCCTCTATCTGTTCCTCAGCTATCATTTCACGTGTGTTTTTACCTCCTCAGCACCCTCCTCCTTTCACATTCCCCCATCAGCATGCACACTTGTTCAGATGGAGCCACACTTCTTTCTTTCATATACACTCTCACATTTATTTTCTTCCACTATGCTTAACGAAGAATAATGTGCAGATATTGTAAAAGCTTTTCTCAAAGTAAAAAAGTATGCAAGTTTATCATTATTACCATCAGTAATGGTCTTATACATTTTGTTAAAATGGTTGGAGGAGAGAGAATAAATGGAGCAGAGAGGATAGTCTTTATTCGCATGTGAAACTGGATAAAAGTTTCAATGGGATAGTTAGGCTTAATGTACAAGGGACCACAGGGATTGGAAGCAAAACGATTCTGAAATAGCTGGAAGGGGAAAGAGTGACTAGACATGGTTGAGGACGGCACATCTTCCTGCTGTCCTCCGGCCTCTGCTTTAGCCTTCAGTCCTCACTGAACAGCAAATCCACCTGGCTAAAAAGTCATGGAACTCCTAGTACATGTAAACTCTACACAAAATGATTGTTGGTAGAGACATCACAAATAATTAGAAATTTTACAAGTCAGATAAAAAAATATTCCACTGATTGGCACTATACTTTCTAAGAATTTATCTGACCTCCAATTAGCTATGACTTCCAATTTTTCAAAGTTAAGCTTATCTACCTCCTTCTCTTCATTGTTAAATATTTGCTCATATGCAGGCAGTTACTAATGCTGGGAAGATCTGACCTGCAGCAAATCTTTCAACTATATTAATTTTTATATTTTTGGTGCCTAATTTGCAAGCACTTATGTGATCCCACAACACTCTGCCAACTAGGCATTATTATCCAAAACTCACAGACAATAAAACCAGGTCCTAGAACTACTAGTTCAATGAATTACTAATTCATACAACTAGTACGCAATGGAACGTAAGATTCAAATAAAACTGTCTATCAATTTGTTTTAGTACACCACACTACCTTTCACAAATAAAAGGAAAACTTGTAATGGGACTAAGCAATTACCATTTTTCTATAAAGACTCCAATGTGATCATTATTATTATACATAAATAACAGTTATAATGCCCCAAAGCACACTTCCTAATTTCTTAAAAACACTCTCAAAAACCTTTCTCCATCCTTAAAGCATCTCAGGGCAAGAAGCAGCACAGGATTTAGTCACATTTTACATATGAGAAAACTGAGTTTAAGAGAAATGTAGGTTTGCCCGAGGCTACCTGGCCATTGAGCAGTGACCGCAGAAGCAACCCCAGGTCACAGAGGATGGGGTCATGACCTTACTGTGCACTCTGGACAAGCACTTTCTGACAACTCTACTACACAACATTGTTTTCTTTTGTAAACCAAAATGTTCATATGTGTGTTTCTTTAAAACTGAATCTATATCTAATGAAATCCTCTTGAGAGGCTTCTCAGAAAAATAGCACTTATTTTTATAATTGTGGCAGACATCCCAAACACTGTTACTAGGGCCCCTGAAGAATAGAAACCCTCTAATTCCGCTTCAAAAATGATAATGGCTGTGGTTCCTTCATAAGTAGTGAAACACACCTGCTAGATATGATTTTAATTCATCATGGAAACAGAAACAAAGGGAGTCTTGGGCTCAAGAGGATAAACTTAAATGACAAAAAGCTCCAGATCTGGCTGACCGTGCCTTTTATTGAGGACAGCTGATGTCTAACAGGTGCTCTCTAAGAACCACGCCAGTGCTCAGCACTTCACACGCCCTTCACAGCAGCACTCTGGGAGTGAATTCAGTGGATGATGTTAGAGCTGGCTCCACCTGCCCATAGCCTACAAGGGCACACAGTCCCGGGTGGAGACCTAAAGTCTGAGGTTCCAGTTCTGTGCTTCTTGGGCACTTACTAAAGCTCTCCAAGAACAGGCTACTTCACTTACCAAACAGGACAATAAAACCCATCTCACAGATTAGCGCAAACAGTGTGTGTGTGACACAATGCCATGGACACAATGAAGGGCTCCATTTGGTAGTTACTATTGAACACAGTAAATTACTGCTTTTGCACTATGTGCTTTCATCTACTGTACCATCATTTACTTATTTCAGCTTCAAAAAATATATCTGAGAAGAATCTAATAGAAATATTCTTCATGACACATCCAGTTTGGACCCAGAGGTCTACAGAAATTCACGAAGGGGCAGCTTTGCTAGTAGTTAATAAGGGTTCAGACAGCTTCTACAGGGGCAGGTCAAAATAGAAAATAAATATGATCTCTGAAGCAGCTGTAGAAGAAAAGAAGATGGAATATAATGGCAAATCCATAATGAAACAGGCAGTATTGGCCAATCTATCAATTGATGAGCTGGCAGATGAGAGGGATAAACACTCTCATTATGATTGCAGCACGCCCTACTTAGTTCTATGGGAAATCTATGGTGCACATTGGCCCCATCTAGAGGCTCCTTTGTCAGAGTTGACACAGAGCATTTCCCAGATTTCGAGGTTTTGCTCTGCTGGGGACATTTCGTAGGCAGCAGTGTCACAGTGCAGTTAGAATTAGCAACCCTGATTGACAGCAAGGAGCTAAGGGCAGGTAGGATCCATATATTTATTTCTTTGGTAAGTTCAGCGCCCAGCCAGGGATGGACAGAGTGATTTCACACTAACTCTATATCTGCAGTCATTCCCCCTCCTCATGCTGATTCCTTTGCTCCCAGAAACAGTATTTAAATGGAACTAAGCTGGGAGATGCCAAATTCACATACTCACAAATTCACTTGTTAGGAGATGCTCAGCAAGTAAAATGCATGGATACTATTGAAGAAAGTCAAGGAGAACAGAGTGGCATGCTCATGACACTGTGAGAAACCAGTCTGACTAGGGCAGAGGTAACTTTTTAGGATGTGAGATACAAAGCTGAATTGATTTTGAGGATCAGATAATGACAAAACTTCATTTAAATATATGTCGGGCACCATGCTTTTTAATATATTATCTCACTTAAGTTTATTTCATCTACACAACTTTCCTGTGAAGCAAATGTTCTTTCCCTCTCTTAGAGATGAAAGAAATGACAATCAGAAAAGTTGAATGACTTGCCAAGATCATACTTTTAAGCATCAAAGCAAAGCCATTTTTACTCTGAATGTAGTCTCCTGGTGCAGTAGGCATTACAGTACTTTGGAAGGTTTTTGAAATTGCCAACTTGAATGCCTTATCATTGCATGATCCATGGCACTAAAAGTAGCCCAAAACACCATGCTCTTCTCAGTTACAAAACGTACCAACAGTTCAAATCACATCACCATTTCCTGACCCCACACTTACCAGATGGTCGAGCTGTAGGTGAAGGGCAGTAATGTATCTCAGGGAGGCACACCTGGGCCTCTTCACACTGCAATGCCCTTTGGTCGTCTTGCCAGCCTCTCATGCCAGTGTTGATCTCCTGCCCATACACCATGTGACTGGAACTCCTAGGATCCTCTTGTCTCTGTGATCTTATCATATATTTCTTGAGTACCTCACATAATACACCAGTTAACACACATCAATTCAAAGTTATACCAATAGACCAAATGTAACAGGTAGCCAAAAAATAACTGGCTCTGACAGAGGGGTAGAAAATGGCAACATCTATAATAAGTGTCCACAATAAAAATAAAGAAAATAAAATTTGACTGCCAACAGTGAGAATGATCAATGAACTGAAAACAAAAACTAGAAAGCCTTGGGAAAAATCATCCTTTCCTAGTAAAATTAGACCCACGCTACCCATAAATTGTCTGCCATAATGAAAAAGCTAGAAAATGGTTTCATCTAAAGAGCAACAGTCTGCAGTTCTTGAACCATTAGGGTTAAACAAGGTTCTTGACATGATGGACTACAGACTGATGTGCTCAGCTACTGACATGGAAGAATCAGCCTTCCAGTTCTCTGGGCAAGTGCTACCTGTGGCCCGTTTGGACAAAGGTGTGGCTTAAACTTGAGGAAACAGCTTTTGGCTGAGGTTGACACCACTGTAATCTCTAAAAAGATAAAAGAGAAATTATAAATCATGCATAATTATGTTTGTAAGAAGCAAAAAAAAGAGGTAAAAGTATTCCTTAATTGATCGATATATATTAACTTGTCACATTTAGATGGAATTTGGTAAGTAGAAAGGTCTTAACTTTACCTAGAAGGAGTGAACTAAACCAGTGGTTCACAAAGGTCTGTCCCAGGCCAGCAGCATCTACACCATCTGAGAACTTGTTGAGAATGCGAATTCTCAAGCCCTCTCCAGACCTCCTTAAATAGAAACCAGTGGCAGAGCCTGGCAACCTGTGTTTTCACAGGCCTTCCAGGTGATTCTAACGACTATTGAATAGGACAACTTCAAGAAGTTGGGATACAATACCCCACAGCAATACTCTCTTGGCTCAAAAATGGAACCACATTCATTTGATAATCAAGAATTTTTGACAAAAGAAAAATTTTCAAACAGCAGGCTCGGTTGCCAGTGAAAAACATAAAATAAGCCCTAACCAAAATAAAAAGATAAATCTCACTCTTGTTTTTTTTTAATCAAGTTTCAGAGGAAAGTGTGTAACCCCAAAACTAAATGAATAAAAATAAAAAGTCCATAGGGAAATTTTCAAAAATAATCCAAGGTTTAAAAGTCAAATTATGGCAGAGGCAGGCTGAGAGTTGATTTTGGTGAAGCAAGACACTGAACAACTCTTGGTTCATTTCAAAAAGCCATCTACAACTAGCTGACAACATGGAAGAGCATAAAGGCGTCTTTTGCAAGGAAGGACTTCCAATTCGCTGACTTTATTCATCCACAGCCTCCCTTGATCCATCTGTCACCTTCCTCCCAGTGCAATGGAAATGGTTTTCACCTCATCCATTTTTCCCTGTGGCGCTTTACTCTTGAGCACACTGTGAGCACATCAGCTGGAGATGTAGAGATCAACCTTTACAGTTCATGTCTAACTCGGCCTTAGCAAGCGGATGAAAGGAGAAATGTCTATGTGTAGGAGGACTGACCTTGGCAGTCAGGTAAAGAGAAAACAGTCATCTCTATCCCACCATCTATCCCTCCTGCAGTGTCTTCCTGAGCCCTTCCTACCCCAGACCTTGTAAAAGCATGGGAACATTTCATCCACTTGAAAAGAAAATAGTCTGTGTTATGGGGCAGAAAGAGAGGTACTGTAGAGTTACTCTGAAGACTAAATGGCGCCGGATGTAAGTTAATACCCCTAACCGACTATGTTGAGTTATCTATGAAGAAAGGTGTTTTCAAAGACGAGTCAGCATGAGAAACAGAACAGATGACTTCCACCTATGGCTCTGCTCATTTGCTCTGCTACCCAGGACAAGTTCAGTCCTGCGTCTGCGCCTATTTCTGCATCTTTAGGATTAGAAGAGTGATCTCCATCAGTGGATTCCAAATCTAGTTACTTACCAGAAGGCTTTTTACTATATTCCTTGCCATCACCCTAGATCTGTTTCATCAGAATCACAAAAAAGAGGACCCAGGATATCTCTTTTCCAAAAATTTGGCTCTGAGATCATTTGTAATTTACTAGATTAGATGATTGCTAGAGACCATTTTTGTGGTATCTGTTGTGTGCCCAGCATTGACTTGCCCTCTAAGTAAAAGCTAGAGAAGTGGCTTTTACCCCCACCCCCCACCAAAAAGCTGTAAATGAAAAGGGAAAGCCATACTCCCCAGTTGTTTCAATTACCTCTTGTCATAACAAACCACCCCAAAACTTAATAGCTGAAATGGTAACATTAATTTTTCTCATGAAACTGCAGTTTAGGCAAAGCTTGGTGGAGACAACTCATTTCTCCTCCACTCCCTGTATCTGGGCAGCTCAAGATTGGGGGCTGGAATCCCCTGAAGACTAGTTCAAAAATGTCTGGTGGTTGACACTGGATGTCTGTTGGGATCTCAGCTAAGGGCTGCCAGCTGGACTTTTACACATGGCCTCTCCACATGGCTGCTTAGAGCCTTCATAGCAAGGTATCCAGTGCAAAGGTGAGCATCCTGCGAAAGAGCAAGCAGCAGGAGCAGACAGCCTGATCACTTTTTACAGCCTCATCACTAGGGCACATAGCAGCTGGCACATCCATTTCATTTATTCACAGGGGGTCACAAAGTCCTTCCCAGGTTCACAGGGGATAGAAAATAGGCCCTGTCTGTTTAGGAGAGAGGTTCTATAAGAGTGTAGGGGCCATAAATATATTTGGAAAATACAATCTGCCATACCAATGAATAGACGTGTGAGGGAGATTTGTGGAGAACAGTAAGAAACTGGGCTGGATAGGGCCAGTTGACAAGATTATAAAAGAACTTGAGAAACTGGCAGAAGAGATTAGACATGCTTAGATAGGGCATTGAGCCACTGAAGCATTTTGATCAAAGGTTTCTTTAAGCAAAGATTCTCATTGAATTCCACACCAGTAAGAGATCTACACTGTGAATCAAGGTGAGCTCTGTGAAGCACCTTCGGGAAAGTGTTGCATAGGTCTAGAGAACTCGGTTCCATTTCCTCTCTGTGATCTCTCATCATCCCTACAGCTCTGAATCGTAAAAGGACAATGGGAACACTTTGGGATATTTCCTATGCGTCAGACATTTTGAATGTATGATCTCATTTAAACATCACAAGAATAATGAGAGGTCAATAACATTATCCCCACTTTACAAATGAGGAGACTAAAGCTCAGGAATGTTAAATAACTTACCCAAAGCCAAACAGCTTAGAGTCATAGAGCTATGATTGAAATCCAAGTCTGTCTGCCTGCAAAGCAAGGGCGTTCCTCCTTATGCCATGCTACATGCCCTCCTTAGTTTGAAGATTAAAATTATATAGCCTTACATGTCTTATGCAGGAAGATAATGAGATCACATCCCTCTCTGCATACATTTTAATGTCAGGTAATGTCAGGTAATAAAAGCAACAGAAATATACAAATAAAATTCTCTGCCTTGGAGCTTGAATTAGATGTTTTCGAGAGAAACTGGCAAGGTGGGTTCTCAATCCCAGGGTACTACCTACCATCTGCAATGCATCCTCTCCCTGGCCACACACAGAGACACACCTAGATGACTCAGGAAAGCATACTCTCTGAAGCACTGAGAGAAAACTATGATCAGGTGAAGAGAATTTGTCAACTTTATGGTCTTTAATCTTCTTTCTATCAAAAACAGGGTTCATATCTCAAATTTCTTTCTCCTTGAAGCTGCATCTATTGTTCTTGTTCTGAGATTCAGTCTGCAGCCCTGACTCCACCTCATCCCTGTGACAAGGGCAAATTAGAAGGTTGACAAGGTTTGTTCTTAGAACTTTTATAGCAACTATTCACCCCAGACATCTAAAATGTGCTCTATTGATTGAAAAAAACAAAAGTTCATGATATACTCTTGCCAGTAGAATTTATATTATAATAAGAGACCTATTGTATAAGGAGTAAATCTAATAGGCTTGCAGACTTATTTAGAGTCTGGGGACCAAGGTCTCTATGGACTAGAAGGGAGGGATCAGCACCTGCTCCAAATCCATTAGATATACACACTAATTAATTTCAAGTCTGACTCAACCCACTTTTATATGTAATTCCTCGGTGAGGGAGCTTGCTAAGACAATGATAAGAAGATATCCCACTCTAGGGTTTTATATAATTTATACAGCACATCTATGAGCATATCTCATTTGAGTTCACAAACAACATTGTGAAGTAGGTGTTATTATATTAGCATTATCTTACAGAAGAGAAAACTGAAATGCAGAGTTGTTTAAGATCCTAAAGCAACTTCACAATGTTAGTGCCCCAATCTAGCTCTTCTCCCTGTAAGTCCACTACCAAAAGCCCCCCAACACCCATTATGGGCTCCGCCTTTTATGTTTTTACCAGCAGCACAACTAAGTCACTTCCACTCCAGGAGGAGGATGCTTATGGCTGAGGCTGACCCAAGCACCATGGCAGAGAATGCTAAAGCTTTCCTTTAAGGAGTGCAATCACAGATATACAGGGCCAGCAACTCTTGCCATCTGTAGCATTCTAATAAAATATTGTTTTTCCCAGATACTCTGGGGCCCTGAAAAAAGTTGCACAGGGCTGTGTCATTGATTCTACTCTACAATGGAGACTGTGAAGAACTTCTCACCAAGAGGAAATATTGCCCACAGAAGCATGAGGCTCAGAGCAGGTGTCATAAATATTCCCCAGCAGACCACTTGTCACAGGTTTTCACTAGATTCCACTAGGGTATCAGAGAAGCTTCCAACCTCCTGCTCCCATATCTGCAACATGAGGGTGTGGATGAACATTGCCATCTCAGAAGTAAAAGTCAAATGTCTACTTCCTGTGTCAACCTTCTGGGGTAGGAACAAATGAATAAGAAGCTGAGCGTAAGCTCCTAAAAAACTTAAAGGAAGTCCAAGACGGGGACCAGAACAAGGGTAAAGACAAAGACACAAGGAGACCACTCTTGGAAGTGTTC
The DNA here is from genome assembly GCA_004024845.1 of Tonatia bakeri. Taxonomy (NCBI): domain Eukaryota; kingdom Metazoa; phylum Chordata; class Mammalia; order Chiroptera; family Phyllostomidae; genus Tonatia; species Tonatia bakeri. The sequence continues at coordinate 83,828 of PVIA01002386.1, read as the reverse complement.
AGAATTGAGACCAGCAGCAAAAGAAATGGGCTCTGCTGTATTCCTCATGCCCAGGCCCTTGGGCCCCTGGCCAACTGCCCGTGTGGTTCCCTTTGCTGTGGCCAAATCTGGGTATACTGGCTGTCTTGGACTGTGTGACAAGGCTGATTTATGAGGAGAAGAAAAGCCATGCTTTCTCATTTGCATATGTTACCTTATGGAAATTTCCCTTAGACCTCATAACTCTCCCAGTGCTGGCATTTGGGTCATTTTCTTCTTCACTTGGCTTTGTTCAACAACAGCAAAATGTCTGGGCATTTGGCCACAGCAGAGGGACAGGTATTGCTTGGCTGAGATAAAATGCATTTGACCTGACAGTTGCACCCAAAGACCCTGAGGGCAGTGGGAGGTATGCTTTATCTAATTATCCACAGCAGGCTGCTGGGGTAGAGTGGGGCACTGGCCTGCAACCAGAGAGAGAGGCCTCTGTCATTTCAGTACTGGCCCACCTCAAAGAAGGCAGGCCTAGGTTTAGAACACCACCCTCCAAACCTGGAAACTTAGACACCAGAAAATCTGACCAAACCATCAGAAAGATTGGGAAAAAATGTAACCAGACATCTTTTCCAGACATCCGCAGATACCTCGGATCCAGGGCTCACTGCCACCTTGGTCTGTGACCCTGGAGAAATCACTCGGCCTCACTCTTCCAATATGGCATGAATGCTTTCCTAAAGAACCGCTTACCAAAAACTTAGGAGACTAAGAAATTGGACCCTTGGAGTGAGAGAATTTTGGACAAAATATTTTATATCATCATTAGAGTAAAATGTGTATACATATCCAAATATTTTTACATTCATGGCTAGGAGGGGTTTTTAAAAGAAGGGCCATATTTTCAAAGTTCCTTTTAAAAATCTATAGTTTTACAAAAGCAGGAGAACTGCTTTTGTGTAAAGTTGATGATAAATATCTACCTGATGAAGGGAGCTCACCTCCATGAGAAAAGCTTGTGTCTGTTCCACTCACCTCTGCATCTGAGTGCCTGGCATGTAAGCACACCGGTTGAGGTTAGTTTAAATGAACAGTGAGAGAGAGGACCAAGTTAAAACTGTATGCATAGGTATAGCCCACACTTCAAACAAAGTAGGCTTTTAATAAGAACTTTTCTTTTCCTTTTTTCTCCCTTTCTTTTCTTCCAATGTTGCAAAAATAAAAAGCTTCTTACAGGTAGACAGCAAACATTAAATATCTTTCAATAGTATTGAGTTCCTGAGCATATTTTTCTAATGTTTTCCACATCTGCTTATCTAACTAATCTTTATTTTATGACTAATTCATTTGTGTTCCATCCTTGGGGGAGGTGGGTAGACAAATGAAAAAGAATAGCAGGATGGGTCTAACATATCCCTACCCCTGGGAAACCAAACCAAATCTATGACTCATAGAGGGTCAGATATGTGTGTGTGTGTGTATACATATACATATATACACATATATACACACACATACATAAACATATATATATAGAGAGAGAGAGAATGAATGACTTCAGTAGAAAGGAGAGTGTTACTAAGTTAAATAGACTGACAGAATTCTAGAAATATTTGTCAACATCAAATTTAGAATGAAAAAAAAAGTGCTAGTTAGAGATTACCTTAGAGAGCATTCAGTTCCATCCCTTTCTTCTACAGACTGGAAAACTAAAGCTCAGACACTTTCCAAGGCCGTATAACTCATCAGAATCCAGCCATGGCCCTCGTCACCTTTGTTTCACCTCCCAGGTCAGGATGAACTCCAAGCCTGCTGCATTTTCTAATGCCAAAATCAGGAAAGCTGATTTCAAAAAGCGTATATTACTTGACTCAAAAGGAATATTGGACAAAGATCCAGTGGTACTTTTAGCAATTCTTGGGGAAAGCAGACCATTTGGAATCAGCTTCTTTGAATAATTGGACTGGCAAACATCACACAATATTGGCCTGACAAAAACTGAAAGGAGCCGTGTGCCTTATACCGGCTTCAGATTCTAATGTCAACTTTGTACTGATTTGCAGATGGAATATAGCAAAGACTACTGACACCTTTCAGTGAAGCCAATATACTTACAGAGGACTTCAGAGTCGTAAATTGAGTTCTCTAGTCCTGGCTCTGGTTTCAAAGGATTCAATAATGTAGACAAGGCCAATCACTGCTCCGGGCCCTCTGAGTTGGAAGAGACAGCTTATAAGTTCACTTCCACATGTAAGTGTCCATGATTCCATTACACATCCAGTTACCCTGAGAAAAAATTAAGCAGGCCACCCATGAACCAAGTGGGAAAAACTTAGCTGTCACATCAGCTTAACTAAGTTTCTATACACTCAACAAAACGATGTTTTATCTGCAAAATTTGCTGTCTATTACAACTTCTAAGCCCTAACTAACATGTATCAAAAGAGAAATGATAATAGACTGTCTAACATCTTAGAGGCCAAAAAAGATTTCAAAGCAATTGCTTTAGGAGAAGAAAATTGACATGGACTTATTTTTTATATTTTGGGCCACATTTTCTATGAGTTCATAAAAAGGCTTTTACATGGGCAATTGTGATATTTAATGTCTTTAATCTTCTACATGTATCAAAGCCTCTTTTCTCCTTATAGGTTAGGTGTATTCTCTGAGCTCCCACTCATTTGTCTACACCACTAGAGATCGAAGAGTGTTAGCCTAAACCACAATGACTGAAGTCCAGATATAATCTTAACAGAAATACACGAAGGTTAAATGAAAATCTCAGGAAAACTCTGCTGGAATACCTTGGTGCCAGCTGCTCTGGTTGCCCTCGACTCTACCCATCTCCTGCTTCTGCATCACACTGGAAAACAACCTAAACTGTTAAGATCTAAAATACCAACACAGTCAGTGTAACTATAATCAACTGTGTTTATTAATGATTTCTTCAAGACCATATCACAGTCCAATAAACATGGAGTTGTTCAGTGTGGTTGTTCTAAAAGCAGCTAATAGCAGGATGTAATTTGAAGCAGCCTCAGCTCACTTACAAAACCCTTGCTCTGTTAATTGTTATTTCACACCCCACTAAACAGCACAGCCTGGAGCTAACGTTTATGCTAGGAAACACTTAGCATTTGTATTTGTTCCTCTCCGCTGTTGTTTTTCCTGTCTCCCCATGGTTAACTTTTCCTCTTTCAAAAGCTCAGTAGACTGAAGCACTTGCCTTCCTCAGGGAAACGCTCTTCCTTTTTTCCCCTCACCTGGCAGGAGACAGACTATGGATACACCTATTATTTTGCTTTGTGCTTTTGTTTTAACCTTTCACTTTTTCACCATTGTTCTCAGAGCAGCAGCATGTGGCCAACACACACTTTATGTTTCCCGCAGCTGGCTGCTATCAATCCCTGTGATTAGAATACCTTTTTCTACCTTGGCTAACTCATGCCAGTATCCCTCACTCTTTAACTAATTGTCCCCTCAGGAAGGGACAACATTGTCTAATGGAAGGAAAATATCAGCAGGAATTCCAAATCATTTGGGGGAAAGTAACAGAAAAAAAAAACAGTGTGTAACATCCACAGATGTTCCCAAATATGTACTACATGCTGACTAGATTTCATCCAAGGCAAGAGCCCTTAACTAGGTTTTAAAGCAAGACCCAATAAAAGGACCACCCTATCTCATTGGACTCTAATTTTTCATATGAAAATAAGAATATCAAGGGTTAGGCTGGATGATATTAAGGTTTTCCTACTAACATATTTTATAATCTATAAATATTCAGATTTTAAAAACAAGAACACATTTAATTGTAATGCAGAGGATAGTGACTGTATGGAGAAAGGGGCAATGGAATTCATATATTAAGATGTATACTGTAGCCCTGGCTGTGCAGCTCATTGGGAACATCATCTGTACACCGAAGGGTCACAAGTTCAGTTCCCAGTCGGCATGGGTTCCATTCCCAGTCAGGGTGCATACAGGAGGCAACTGATAGACGTTTCTCTCTCACATTGATGTCTCTCTCTCTCTCTCTCTCTCTCTGTCTCCCTCTCTCTGTCTCCATCTCTCTAAAAATCAGTAAACACATCCTTGGGAGAGGAAAAAAAAGGTATACTGTGAAAGTTTTCATAGCATTAGGTTCCTGTTCTATTCTTCATGGGTTGTCATAAAATCATCTCCCCCCAATACTTATCTTCTCCTTTTAACACACACATGTCAAAGATACTGTCATTGTTCTTGGAATCCCATATGTGAAGACTCCACAGCTCTAATAAAACACATTCCAGGAGCATGTTAGAGGGCAAATGTCTAAGAATATGTTTCGATCAACATACATACGTCATTTAACACACTCAGATGCTAAGGTTCTAGCAAGGACATTTACATTTGCATTTCAAGTAAAGTCCATGCAACATCATAAGGAAATCCATTTGCTCAATTTTTGTAGTTTTAACTACAATATGAGGTGATATTTCTCAGCAAAAAAGATCAGACCTCATTTTCTAATTCTTACTACAAGTTTTCTACCTAGTGAAGAAAAAATGTTTTAAAACAAAATCTGCTTTTCCTTGGTCATTCAGTTTTCCTCTGGGTGTCATGTGAAATGCCATCCTTCAGGTAACATCTGCGTGTCCCACCACAGGCCTGATAAAGTGGCAGCTCTCCCGTTGTGAAATGGGTCACTAGTAGGCTGTGGAGGGGGATGCTTGGCTAGTTCCACATCCACACTACTGAGCTAATTTTGCCTACAATTTCACAGGAATTGCAGTTCAGGGCTTTGGAAATTCCCCAAGGTTATTACTCCATATGTATGCTAAACAGCAAGGTGTAAATGTCTTGTGCTAAACCACAGTGAAAGAAACATCTGGACAGTGGATGGAGTTGGCTCCAAAGACGGCCCTGATGAGAAGGCTAATGGATGTCAGGTGTGGAAACAAATGCTCGTTCGAAGTTCCCCTCCCTAGTTAGAATCATTTCCAAGTGCCATGGCCCAGGAAAGGGTCTCCTGAAACTAAACAGGAATGTGTATAGACCTGAGACAAAATATTTTTGAGGCAATATGTGAGGGATTTAAGTGAAGGTAACACAAACGTGTTCAAGGAAAGCGAAGCACCACAAAGACAAGCCACTGAAGGTGACCTACATGTCACGCTCTGCTTATCTCCCTTTCAGAGTCTTCTGGGAGGCACAGACACAGTTCCCAAAGGCAGGGAGTAATAAAAAGAAGGCCAAACATTGGGAATCAGACATCTGCTCCACCACTCAGTAACTGAGGAGTCTTGAGTGAGTGGTACTGAACCATTTTTACTCATCAATGTATAACAGAAATCTTGGGAGGAGTAGGTGAGCACATGTAAACCAACATGCATGTGAGTTCAAAAATGTTAATTTTTTCCATTCAGAAATAAAGGATCTAGTGAAAAAGAAAAGTAGGGTTTACTGCAAATTGTGAGATAAAGAAAACATTTACTTTCTTGCTATGTAGTACCTAGCAACACACTAGCCATCAGAAGACAAGATCATACTAATCTACACAGATCTGTGGGAACTCACAAGTTTAGCTACAGTAATGGGTTTGTTGAGAGCTTGTCAGGTATGTGTGCCACCGTTCACTTTGTAGCCAATGGTGACATGCTTTTGTGACACAGACTATGAGCAAACGTAGCACAACTTTTCTCTAGAATAAAGTCTGCATTATTTGGACAAACCAAATAATGTAGACTTTACTAATTCCATGAGCGAATCAACTGAATTGATGTTCGGACTTAGAAAAAAAAAATATGCTGACTTCAGAATGAAAAGAGAGCTTTGGCCGGTGTGGTTCTGCTGGTTAGACATCATCCTGGAGACTGAAAGATTGCAGGTTTGATTCCTGGTCAGGGCATATGCCTGGGTTGTGGGTTTTGTTCCCTGGTCGGGGTATGTGCAAGAAGCAACTGATCGATGTTTTTCTTTCACATCAATGAGTCTTTCCCTCTCTTTCTTGCTCCCTCCCCCTCTCTCTATAATCAATAAAAGAAAAAGGAAAGAAGAAGAGATCTCTGGCTGGGAGGCTCAATTGGTTAGAGTGTCTTCCTATGCCCCCAAGTTTTGTGGGTGCTATCCCTGGTCAGGGATGCTGCGGGAGGCAGATGACTAATTGTTTTTTCTCTCATATCAATGTTTTTTTTTTATCTCTCTCTCTCTTTCTAAAATCAATAAACATATCCTCAGGTGAGGATTTGAAAAAAATGAAAAGAGAAAGCATAAGATATCATTTTCATGTTTCCTAGGACCTAAGAAAAATTGGATATAAAGAAACAGAGGAAAGAACTAAATGGATAGAGTGATTGAAGCTGGTGATGCTAAGACTAAATTTAAAGTGACAAGAGATATTTGAATCTGCTCAAGTGATCACAGGTGAAGAATACAAGGTCAGAGCAGTATCTTGAACAGACCGAGTGGAGAGAAGAAAAGGTATGTGGAGTCCAAAGAGAAGAAGGCTGAAGTGTCAGAAACAAAGATCTAACAGTTGCAACAGAGAAAAGAAAGCCAAATGCGATCAAAACAACAACCAGGATTTGACAAAAGCTTGATTGTAGAGAAAAAGTGTGTATCTAAAACACTGGGACAGGAAGGATAATTAAAATCAACTTTCTATACAATGGGTGTGCAGCTTTTTTCAATGAGAGAATTAGCTGCAACCAGAAATAGGGAGCATAAGGAAGATCATCGAAGCAGATGCCTGGGATGTATTCTCAGAACTGCTGCCTACTGACATTTTGATCCTAGGCCCAAGAGTTGATCTCTGTGGGCACCTGCTTTTCAGTTATCTAAATTGACACCAGGCATCCCCGAGGGCAGGACAGTGGCACTCAGAGATTAACCACATCTGGAAAGGGCAGTGGCATCTGTAGCACTTGGAACTCTGCCTGATTGGCTGCCTGTCCTACCTTAAAACAGTGACCCTTGAAAACAAGGGAATAGGGATGAAAATAGGAAGCAAACAACTGTGACCATGAGAGAGAAGCCTTTGGCCTTCATCAGGTTTACCACAAAATAAATTTAATAATTAGCTTTTGATGATTAACATAGTCCCAAAACACCTTTTTTTAAAAATCTGTATTTAGCAGGGATGCTGTCCCACTTGTCCTTATATCCTTAGAACCTGTCAGAGGGCCTGGCACACAATAGATACTATAGTGATTTTTTTTTAAATGATCAAACAGAATTTCCCAAATGCTGGAACGTAACAAAGACAAAGATTCATTCTATTCACTTTTCAGAGTTCAACCTGTGAAAGCAGCAGTTAGCACTTGAGAATGGGCCTGGAGCTCAGCTTCTCTGGGTGGGCTCCCTTTTCACCTTTCTGCTCTCACCAAGCTTGTCCTGTCGGGTCACAGGTGCTGGTCGTCAGAGCCACTGCAACTGGTGCATTTGTTATTTACCTCAGAGTCCTGACTTCTTAACACAGGAAGGCAAACAAAGGGACTGGCTTCCCATTATAATGAGGAGAAGGCCCCTGCATAGCCCAAACCGATTTCACACCAGGGCCTCTCACCAGACGTTAAGGGAATTTCTCATCAGGATTAGTGGCCCCAATAAGTCCACATGTGGCTACAAGTTTATGTCAATACCCCTGTGGCCAATTTGTCATATAAAGCCATCTTTTAAAAATACACAACCGCCTGCTAGCCATCCTGTTTCACTTTTGCCTGGATTTTTCATTTTAAATTTCATTGACGTGTAATATACATAATTATGCAGCTTGTTGAGTTTTCACAAGCTGAAATTTCCCCCATGAAACAAGAATCCAGATCAATAAGCAGAACGTTCTCAGTACTCACGAAGCATGCTTCCTTCCAGTCACTAACTCCCCACATCCGCAGCCTGAAGTCCGTCCTCACTTCCTGCACCACACATTACTTTTGCTTGGTTTTGGCCTTTATATAAGCAGCTTCGTAAGGTATGCACTCTTTTGTGTCTGCCATCTCCCTTTGCCTAGGGAAATGGGCTTTTGTGTAACATCAGAGTGCCATAATTTCATGTTGATAACTTGGGTGTAACACAAAGGAAGGAAAGCACACCTTGAGGCTGTGTTGTATGAGAGTTTTGTGTTATTCTTGGTCTTTTTAGAAACATGGATAAACTCAGAACCAGCATAAAGGTTCAAGCTGTACGAGAGACACGTTAGCCCTGCTCTTTGAAAATCTGTGTTTCAAGTTACAGCTATATGCTGGGAGCTTCCCACACTTGAGTGTGCACCGAGACAGAGGGACCAGCTCTCCCTGAAACACATGCGGGGACTGGGTAAGACTTGTTGGCATGGGCCTAGTAGTTGCCATGGAATTTAAAGTCTAATAATTGTTGCAGCCACTAGGGCCCAAACCCCTGTAGCTGAGGTCTCTAATGCCTTGGGATAATAAAAATAAGACAGTTTGGCTGGCTGTGTCTTAGAAAATATTCTGCTCTTAGCAAAGGAGTCAGTTAATGTCCTTGTCCAGACGGCCTCAGAACAAGAGGCACCCAGCCCCCTCCCATTAAAACGCAGTATGACAGGAGAGGATCAAGGGAATAGGATGAAAACATGTTTTGCTAGAGAAACAGAATAAATCAATTTGCTGTGAGCACCTTGCATCTTTTTCTGGAGTGATCACTTTCCATCTTCTCTTGGCATTTTATGGCCTTTAGTACCCATAAACACCAGAATTTACTAAACATCTTAGACATTAGGCCTCACTTTGCATCATTCAGACAGCAAGCAATTCCCCAAGATCACAAAGCTCCTAAAAATCAGACAGGAAAAAGGCAGGATGCTAGGTGATTAGCACTGGATTGTTCCATTCACTAAATCAGAAATAGGGAGGAGCAACAGTGGTTTTGGACTATAGGTGATTATATGAAGAGTCCAGAATACCCCTCAATGTCATTGGAGCCATTATCAAATTATCCTCATTATCAAGAGTTCTATTAGCAGCTAACAGTTATTGAGCTACTGTTATATATTAATCATTTCATTTAACCATAAAAACAGCCCCATGAGATAGGTATTAATATTGTTTCCATTTTACATATACATAAAATGTGGCACAGAAAGGTGACCGTATGCCAAGGTCAGGAAGTAGATTCAAACATTTGTTTGGCCACAGAGCCCACTTTGTAAAACAGTGACTTTCAAACTTTTTTTTTTTTTACCATGTTGCAGTAAGAAATTATTTCACATTGTAACCCAAAACATATGCTTATACATATACAAATACACCCCAAAATGTTTTAGAAAATAATATTCAGCTTTACTACATGCCTTAGATCAGTATTTTGATATTTTCTATTATACTTTAACTCTTCTCTTTCCTTTTAAGTTGCATGTTACAAATCACTAATGTATTTCATGACACACAAATAGCTTGTGACCTGCAGATAGAACACACTGGTCTAAAGCATCACACAATATTGCTTTCCCAGGCTCTTCCAATTTGAATCTCTAGGAATCGATTTTAAGACCACATTGTTAAATTTTCCACCAGTGGTATGCTGGTCAATGTTTAACAACTAGATCTTCAGGACTTGTCAGGGGAATGGTTATTAATGTTGGTTGATTCCTGCAATATAAATACTCCCACTGTGGCCAATTTGAAGCTATCAATGTGACACCATTAAACACACTTGGGAAGAAATATGCATAAATGGCTCTTGAGAGCTCATACCAGCCAACTAAAGTACACCAATAATTCTCCCCCAAAATTTCAACAAAACAGAACTAAAAAAATATTTTAAAGTCATGTCCATGACCAGAGGAGCTGGAGATATCTTATCGATAGCATTTACTTGTCTATTTGATGGCAATTATTTTAAGCCCACAGTCTCACAGTATCTGATAAATACAAGTTGTTTCTATCTGAGTATGGGGTACATAATTGCTGTAACTTAAAGAATATCAAATAGGCCACAATACTGCATTATCTGTATACTGGGGTATATAAAACTTCATGATTAAAAATATCTCTTCTTTCTTAAGTCAGTGTTTGATCTATTTTAAAATTTGACCATCCCTAAATGGGTAACAAATTAATTTGCACTGATGTGTTAAAAAACTGATGACCTAATATAACAGATAATTTTATTTGTGATAAGTAAAACAATTGAGAAAACAGGAATCTGATAAAAGGATGAAGGAAGAGATGACTTCAGAGTAGTTGCATTTCTGGGAAAAGCCATCATAAATAGGGTGACATAGTGGGAACCGTCATGAATCCTCAGGCCATTTGGGACGCAGGACAGCATCAGGCATCTGTGGAAGGGCGTACTGGGTAAGACAACAGTTACAGAATTAAGTAAAATAATTGTAGAACACTAATCATAATTTCTGTCACTGAGTAGGTGTTCAGTAAATTTTTGTATCTTTAAAGAAAAGGGATAGAAAAGGAAGGTATGTTCTGTTCAGGTATTACTTATTGACAAGTGATATAAAACAGACTTTAATTGACTTAGCCAAAAAAGAGGAATTTATTGTCTCAGATAACTGAGAAATTTTAGCTGAATTAAATAGCATGTATAATATTGTCAGTGTCCAATATAAATATTTGTATTTATGTATAAATGGCATATATAATGTTGTCACTGTTCAAGGCTGAGCAGGTTCACATGACATTCAGGCAGACAGAAGAAAATTGGCTGAGCCATCAGGCCATCTGACATGCCTTTATTCCAGGGTGAGCCAATCCAGGGGCACACAAGCCATGAGTCACACCAGAAAGTCCCAACTCTCTTATATACTAAGTGCACACAAAGCCAGTTGGGTACCAACATAGCCTATCACTGGTTATGTAACAGACCTTGATTCTGCACATGTGGGCCCTTAAACACAATTATGGAAACACTGGAAGTTCCAGTTCCCCAGATATCTGGACGAGGGAGCCTGACTGACCCTATTTTCCCTACAGACAGTTTCCAGTGTTTCTTTCTCTTTGCTATACGTCACACGGGCTCTTGCTTCAGGGTGGTACGATAGCTGCCAGCAGCTCTAGACTTACATCCATTTTTCTCAGTCACTCTAACAGAAAGAGGATGCTTTTCTCCTGGTGGTTCTAAAAAATGTTCTCAGGTTGACCCCAAATGACAATGATTTGGTCACAGGCTCATCCTGGAACCAATTGCTGTGGCGAGGGACACATCGCACTCTGGTTAGTCATGTGTGTCACAAGCCACTTATCAAGCCAGGAATGGATTCACCTCACCTTATGAACGCAGGTGTTGGTTCCCAATGGGAAATGGTAACATGGTTTCCAAAAACCTGAGAAAGGGATGCTAATCAGTCAAACTACAATGGAAAATCCAGACTCATGGTTATGCCCCCTATTTCTACGCAGCTTTCTGCCCCACACATCACAACCACTTCAGAACCCAAGAACTCTAATAATCTCTGCCCGTGAGGTCAACTCGACTCCTACTGCTTCAGGGAAGAGAAGCGTCTCCCTGCAGAAGGCTGGGGCATTCATAGGGTAACCCTGCAGCCTCCCTCCTGCATTTCTTTGTCTCAAGGATCACAGTTTGCCCTTTATGTTTTGTCCAGTTTTATAGCTATTTTCAGGAGGAGGCAAGTCCAATACCAGTTACTACAACATGACCAGAAGCAGAAGCTGGCTATAGATATCCTAAGGACTTCATTGGCATTAGGCAAGGATGGAGCAGTTTCAAATATTTTACCATTCACATACTGAGGAAAACTAGAGAGAGGGGGTAATATTTTTGTAGAAATGTGTATATGTTCTGTTTTGTAAGACCTGACTGACCAATAATGATAAAAGCCTTCTTAAATCCTAATTCTATATTGATTTCTCAGTACTACCTTGGACAATTTCTCTCTCTCTCTCTTCCTTCTCAGCAATATATAATGTAATTCTTCCTCATGAGGAAGTAGTAAGAGTTAATTCATTGTGCAAAACAGTTTGACATTATTCAAGAGAATGGACTATGTATACACAGGACATTAAGTATTAATAATAGCCACTTAATGGATCATATTGCCAACAGGTAAAAATGTTCCCCTGTAAAGAGTATTCCTCCATTTTTTCCCATTATAATTTTGTCCAGAGCCAGAGAGAAAGCTTTTGACAAGCCCGGTTTCTGTACTCTCTGTTCATGCTGACAAACCTGTAACTTCTATTAGACTTGGCAGCTTCTAAGAGGAAAAGGACAAAGGTAGACTGCAGGGATTTTGGGGAGGCTCCAATTCCAAGGCTTTGTAATGAGGTTAGGAAACTTGAGGATGAAAAAACAGCTGAGAAGGCAACACACACACACACTCCTACACACACACACCCAGGAAAATACTGTGCACGTTGGCATTTAGAAAAATAACAATTTACTTTGGAGGGCAGTGACCAAGTTAATATTACTGATTAAAAGTAAATTACCAGCAATTGCCCTAAGGACCAAAGTTTAGTACAATTGTAAATCTGTTTGCCTCCCTCATAAAAGCACTTTCCTCTAAATTCAGAAGATAAAGGAAATGGGAGATATGACTTTGTGCGTGTGGTGGGGGAATGAGGTGCAAGGTAATACAGTGAAGTGAGCATTTTCCCCCTTGGCTTCCTCACCATGCCCTTCTGGTTTCATCACCAAAACGGGCAGTGCCCGCTCTTCAGTGCAGTCACCCCCTCCTCAGTGCGGTCAGCAGCGTAGGGTTCTTGGGCTTCTCTCATCTTCTCTGTGAGCAGAACAGGCTGCCAGAAAGGGTCTGATCAGTGCACTTCCACAGCTTGAACTAGCTTTTTGGTTATTTGAAGTTTTCTATACACTGTAGGATTTCCAACTAGGAATATCTGAGAGAACGCAGAACTCTCTTCCCTAACTTCAAATCTTGACCCAGAAGCTGGGCCTCCACTCCCGTGCTGTGCTGTTCCTGCTTCCAAAGAACTTGACCTGCTGTTTGGCAGGTAACTCTCCACTCCTGCTAGTCTCTCTCAGATCACCGGTGTGTGTTCTAATCTTTCTAATCTCTCCAAGTGCCCTCAACTTTTCCAGTTTTACTTTACATTTTTTCTTAAAAGTCATCAAAGATCAGATGTATTGGGGTTGAATTTCTCTAGTGCCAAAGTTGAATCTTGACCTACTAGAACATTTTTTTCAAATGGATCTTTTCAGCAATCTTCTTTATTCTTTAAATGGAATTTCCAAATTATTTTTTCAAAGCCCTGTCTAGTCTCTAAAAAAACTTTCATGCTACTTGGAATTTATCATGTAATCAAGACTTGATAACTATGTGAGTCATTGTGGAAAACATCAACATAGCAGGCATTGTCCTCGATAGCCATTAGCTTACAATCTAATGGAGAAGAAAGAACTGTTTTTTCATTATTAAGTTTCAGCTTTAAAAAAAAAACTACACAAATAAGCATAAAACAAAACATGATCATCATGATAAACATAAAACAAACTACATGGGAATTCAGCAAATGAAGAGGCCCCTTACAGCTGGAGTGACGTAGAAGGCTATAAAGGAGTAGAAATTTTAAGTTAGATCTCATAAACATGATTGTATTTGAAATAGTCAGCTACTCATAACAATTTATTAATGACTTCTGGGACAAAATACCTTTGTTCCTAGCGAGAGTAAAAAAATTAAAATCAGGCAGTGATGATGTTCTGCTATTAATGCTAGCTCAGCTATAGCCTCTGTTTACCTAACTGAAAAAGGCAGTCTAAGAACAAGGGCCGAGTCTTTTTTTGCCTATGATTCTGGCAGCTGAAAAATGTATAATCAAATATATAGTCAAATTGCTGCATATGCTAGTACTAACCCCAACTTTTCTTCAGATCAGCTGGGTGTGCAGGCTTTTTGAGTGCAGGCTCAGATGCCCTTCTGCAACTTCAGGATTTATTTGTAGTCAAGAACAAGCAAGTTTTCTGGCATTTTTTTCTTCCCGGGATAAACTACTTATTCATTGAGTCAAACTGGATTTTACTTCCAACAATAAGTCCCTGTGCAAAATCAAGAGATAAAGGAAAATACATATTAGCATATGCAGAGTATAGAAATGCTTCCTGCCCACATATTCCAGGGGTTATATTCACAGCAAACCTCTGAGATTCCATTAATTCATGGATTAATAAAACATGGGCAAGCAGGTAGCCTATGGAGAGGGCTACACATGCTTGTTTATAGTTAACACATCACTCATCGTCCCTCCTGGAATGAAGAACTTTGACGGCAGAGCTGCAATTCTCTTGCTGCATATGAATGTGGCTGCAGTGGGGAGCCTGCTTATCTGGAGAACATGCTGACGGCTGATTTATAATGAAAGGAACCTGAAGAGAAGTAGTTGGTGCCTTTTCCCACAATCCGATAAGCTGTTACACAAAGATAAACAGTTGCATTGAATTAAGCATGTTTGTCTATTTGTCACTGTTAAATTTTAATTTTCCTGTTCTTTTAGTTTCTTAAGGCTTCATTTTAAATCATGCTAAGTGTTTTCAAATTATGCTTGTCCCTACAGTCTTAATCATTATAAATTCTGCTTTAAGGAAAAGGTATATAAGAAAATATTAAGACACTGTATTTAAATGTTACTCTGATTTTTAATTTGTAATTCTCTAAGACTACATTAAATATTTCTTAAAGATGCCCCCCAACAGAGGACTAAAAGGAAAAATATTTTACATGATATTTTTGCCAGTCAACTTGTTTTTGAGATCTGTATATCCAATTTCTAAATGAATATATATAAGTTGTAATGAATTACTTTTTGAGTAAAGCATTTAGTAGTAATCACCATGTTAAAAAAATCTATGATATACTTATTTTTAAGATTTTCATAAATGATAGATAGTTGTTAGAAATAGATATGTGTACTTTTCCATCACTTTCTACATAAATATATCTAAGCATTTAAAATGTTGACAACAGAGATAATATTCATTTGTTTACAGTTGGGTATCCAGTTCATCGCCTAGCACATATGATAGGTACTCAATAAATATTTGATGAATGAATGCATCTCTGAAACTTTGAAATAAGATAATATGCATATGCCTAATTTAGTATTCTCCTGACCAAAAACTTAAGAAGTAAATGTATATCAACTTTGGGGCACATCCCTCCTGGCTTTTTTAGGGACTTACCATAGCTGCAATTTCCTAATACAAAGGGAGCACTTTCTCCTACATATATACAAAGTAATTCCTGTAGTTCTACCTGTTAACAGTTCTATCATTAAGGAAGATAATAGGGTAAGAGCACCTGGGATGACTAAGTAGGTAATGAAATAAAACAATCAATTTCTCTGCTCAAATTCCCATTTCCTGTGTCACAAATATAAAATAGCAAAGTCATGTGCAAACATAATTGCTGTGTCTTCAATAAATATTTGTTGAGTGTCTTCTGGATTGCAGACACTATGGTAGTCCCTGAATACACAGAGATGCATGAAATACAGCTCCTACTTGTAAAATAGGTGAACTGACAGACACTATTACTTTTAGTGTAATGTGATGTTTCATTTGAAGTCATCTTTGACTAAGAGCATTTTCCCAAGAGAGAATTAAGCTTTCTATGAACTATGCCATCATCTTTACCCATTAAGTAGTCAAAGTTCATATTCAAGAGATACCTGCATTTTTTCATAGTGGTAAGACTATGCTGATGACCTTCTTTTAATTAATTACTCTATTTTATAAGGCACACAAAACAATTATTTTATAGTGAAATTTCTGCTTCTTCATCATTACTGATAATGATTACAGTGTCTTTTGCCTTCCATGGCATTTTTGCTTCAAAGGGAATCACACATAAGGATCAAAGAGAGATCAGAAATTGATATGAAATTTTTAAAAATTCTACTGCAGAATCAACTTTTAAAAACATTAGTGTTAGCCTTTCTGGTGCCCTATGGCCAATCTCCCAGAGAGGTTTTGGGTTAACACTGAATATTCCAAAGACTGCTGTCGTCATGGCTGAAGTTCACACCTAAATAAATAAACAACAAAACCCAGAGGACTTGTGTTCTCAAGAAAACAACCCATCACTTGCTCCATGCAAAAGGAACAGAAAGAATGTGGGAAGCTGGTTTTATGGGACACTGCTACCATGAGAAGAGAGAAATATCAAAACTGTTGAACAGCAGAATCATTCTTGTCTTAGTTTTTTGTAGAGTTTTGTTTCTTTCTTCAGACCTTAAAAATCCTAAATGCTGTGCCATTTCATTCATTCCCACTGAGAAGATAAGGAAACAAATGTGAGTTATAATAAGAATAGCAAATATTTCTTGAACTAGCTACAGCAGGAAGTAAACAATTGCACTGGGGAAGGAAAATAGGAAAGAATTCTTGGCCTTTCCTGGTAGTGACTATTGAGTCCTTTTTTAAATTTTTATTTATTGATTTTAGAGAAAGAGGAAGAGAGAGAGAGAGAGAGAAACATCAATTTGTTGTTCCACTTATTTTCGTATTCACTCACTGGTTGATTCTTGTACGTGCCCTAATCTGGGATCAAACCCTCAACCTTGGCGTATCATGATGATGTTCTAACCAACTGAGCACTTGGCCATGACTATGACTATTGAGTCTTAAATTAGTGGGTGTGTACCAGATAAATGGGCATAGAAGGGCATTTTCAGTCGAGGGAACAATATGAGTAGAAGGAAGAGGTCATCAACATTCTGGTGTTCACTAAAGTGACCATAATTCAATATGGCTGAAGCATAGGTTTGAAGGCAGAAGTGGGACAAAGTTGATGGGCACAGTGAACAATGAGACCTGAGAACTAGCCAGGGAAAAGATCATAGAGCAGGAATAAGTCAATTCTCCAGCCTAGAGGCAACAGAGATCGACAGGAGATGGGCCACTCTGAGCAGCAGTTAAGATTATGCTTTGGACAGAGTATTTCCTTCAATGGGGCACTATTCAGATTGTTAACATTTGCTAAGTTACTCAAGAATACACAGTTGGCATGACTTTCAGGCATCCTGACTGAGCAGCCAGGAGAGTTCCCTCCTTCACAACACTTCACCAATCCACAATTATGCACAAAAGCAGGAGAGCAGACAGGCATAGTACACCATACACACAGGGGTGAGCAACTGCAAGGTAGGGGGATGTTCCAGGAGCCTGAGTCATCACTTTTCTCATCTAACTCCGGATGTCAAATAAGCTCACCTTACCTAGGAGGAGGAGGGGTGGCAAGCAGAGTGAGTGTGTTGCCCAGAGTTTGTTCCAGTGCTAGGAAGCTGACTACCAAACAGTACCATAGTAGGTCCATTGGTTTGTGTGCATGCAATGGTTTCCAAAACCATCCCAAAGGTTTTGAAGAGATCTGAGAAGTAAATGTAGGTCAACTTGGAGAAACATTTCTCTTGGTTTATTAGGGACCCACCAGAGCTGCAACTTCCTAATACAAAGACAGCATTTTTCTCCTGCATATGCATACAAAATAATTTCTGTAGTTCTACCTGTTGGCAGTTCTATCATCAAAGACCTTAGCCTGCCATCAAAAGCACATCCTCACAGCAGGACCTTGCCTACCTTGATTCCTACGAGATGCATATTTTCTAGCATATGTTGTATAAAGAAGCTCAATTTATGGAACTGCCTTGAGCTACAATCTACCATGCAAACACCAGCACTAGCACTCACTGCATCCTGTAAATGTGATCACTACATCAGGAGTTGCCTGACACTGGCCAGCAATCGCTCTTTACCCATCATCTATATTGTACAAGTTATGCAATAATAGTTTTTAAAATTTAGTACTTGAGAAAGGTTGTCTTTTTGTAACTCACAATAAGTTGCTTTGGAGGTTGGCAGCACCCCTCTAGGAATCTATTGCTGTGGTCCTGTTAGAGATAATAAGATCCTGGAACAGCAGAGATAGAAAAGGAGAGACAGCTCTGAGAGGTGTTAAGCAAGTAGACCCTGCAGAACTTGGTGGCCAATTGAAAGAAAATAGGAGAGAGTGAAATCAGAAGGACTCTAATAGTTTTCTGGCTTGAGGGCTTGGGTACAGAGAAGATCCATTCACAGAGATAAGGGAGAGTTTATGACAAGTAGACCTGGAGGTGTCAGAGGGGTGTGTGTGTAGAGCTGTTTAGCAGGCAGTTAACCTGGGAGTCATTTAAGTGGTGTTTGAAGCTATGAACACTGGAGGAGCTAGCTCAGTAAAGGGGTGGGGGTGGAGGTGGGGGTAATCAGCAATGGAATTTGAGATGTAGTCAGAAGTGAAGCATGAGAACAGAAACCTGGAAAGTTGTAAACAGGTAGAAAACAGTCAAGATTTCAATTAAAGCCAAGTAAAATGAGGAGTACAGTGAGTATATGGAATTTAGAAACTAGCAGATCGGTAGTAGCTTTTTCCAAAGCCATTTGTTAGAGCAGTGAAGAAAGAATCTCAAGTGCAATGGCTTGAGAGCACCTGGGATAAGCGGAAGTGGGGACAATGCTGCAGATGATTCTTTTGAAGAGGTCATCTCTGAAGGGAGGACAGGGATGTGGTGGTAGGAATTCAGAAATGGTGACAGAGCTACAATTGTGTTTTGCTTGCTTCCAAATGAAAAGGGAAGAATGGATGAAAAAGGTGTTGCTTATAAATGTAGCTGAAAGAGAGGGGATAAATACTCATACCAAGTTGTTACTCTACTGATACGTAAGTAAATGACTGAACTCGGCATTAGAAAAACCAGAGTCTGAATACTACCTCCATTCTAAGTATACTTTGTCAAGTTACTTTACCTCTTTAGTCTTCAGTGACCAATTCTGGGAGCTAGGACCACTAAGATCTACATTACAGTGGGTTGTAAGGACTCAGTGAGAGTGCTGTGGGAGAGTGCTTGGTGCAGTGGTGCTGTGGTGCAGTGTGTTGTTAGTAAATGGTATTGTGAGTCATTATCCTATCAAGGACTGAATGGGGACCATTGATATAATTACTGTTGCTTTCTTTACTATTTTGTTCATATAATTTTTATCTCTCTAGGAATTTGGTGACAGGATCTGCTAGTCTGTTCCTCCCTTATATGAAGGACAGGACAAAGGTCCAGTTTGGAAATGAGAGAGGAAGACTAGAGGGCAACATTGGTTCCATCCATTGATATCTCCAAGAGGTGCAGAAACAGGATTCATGAAGATGTTGACAAGACTCCAAGTTCTTACCTTAGCTTTGTTTTCAAAGGGATTTTTACTCTCTTTAGGGGACCATAATTTTATGAGGAAGGAGATTAAAATAGAAGGTGACCTTGTGTTAGGGGGCTTATTTCCTATTAATGAAAAAGGCACCGGAACTGAAGAATGCGGGCGAATCAATGAAGACAGAGGGATTCAACGCCTGGAAGCCATGTTGTTTGCTATTGATGAAATCAACAAAGACGATTACTTGCTACCAGGAGTGAAGTTGGGTGTTCACATTTTGGATACATGCTCAAGGGATACCTATGCATTAGAGCAATCACTGGAATTTGTCAGGGCATCTTTGACTAAAGTGGATGAAGCTGAGCATATGTGTCCTGATGGATCCTATGCCATTCAAGAAAATAGCCCACTGCTCATTGCAGGCGTCATTGGCGGCTCTTACAGCAGTGTTTCCATACAGGTAAGACTGGCCAGGGCTACTGATAAAACACTGTGTCTCTTTCCTTTTATGCTTGGGGAAACAAAAGAAAGACTATCTTAATAACTTCATCAGTGGATGATATTAGTAGTGTAATTGTTCATATCTATGGGTATTTGATAATATAGGTTTGCAGACAGAACAGTTCTCTAGCAATAAAAATTATTTAGAAGTATATCAGGTAGCTACTGCAGCATAAGAACCTACTCCAAATTTCAGTGACTTAAAAATTAATTATTATTATAGTTTACAAGTCTGAAGATCAACAGGAGTGAGCTGATCAAGGCTGAGTTCAGCTAGCAGTGACTTTGCTCTGAGTTGTCCCTTACCCTCTAACTGGAATCAGTGGGCTAGCCCAAGCTTATCTTCTCAGAGTGATGGCAGAGGTGCCAGCAAACACAAACTTAACAACACAAGCCCTTTCCAAGCTTTCTTTGCATCAATCTGCTAATATCCCAGTATCAAGACAACTCACAGGGCTCACCCCAGAATCAAGGAATAAAGAAATATGTCCTGCCCACAGGACAGGTGCAGCAAAGTTACATCACCAAGGATGTAGATATATGGTGGAGTAATGAACTGAAGCCATCGATACAATCAATTGTACACAAGAAGGTACAATTGCATTGAACTCTATTTTTTCACACTAATTTTTACTAAAGTATAGTTTTTTTCAGAGGTAAATTATAAACAATTCCTCATGATAGAAAAGCTTAAAAGGCATGCAGAGTAGCCAGATAATTACTACCAAAACAGAGAGAAGGAACAACTCAGCTTGCAACTTAAATTAATGAAAAGCTGGTAATTGGTTCTCATCATTTTGTTAGGGAAAGAAGGAATATATTATTCAAACTTTTGCAATGATCACTTACAGGGTCACAGAATTTTAGAGATGGAAATGAACTGAGAAATCATCTCGTTCAACTTTCTCATTTTCCCAAGCTCCAGAAATACTGGTTTCATAAAACTGTCTTTGTTAGGTGGCACAGGAACTAGGACTCAGTTGGATCCTTTGGACTTTGGGGCTCTTTCAGCTGTCTCATATGATTTCTATATGTTACTCGAAATTCAATAATTTTTTGTTGGTGAGAGTATTAATGTCACAGTAATAAAAGGTTATGATTCTAGGAGTTACATACTTTGCTTCCTGTCAAATTACTATAATCAAAGCCCAAAGAACTAGAGGAAGCCATATCACACTCATGCTGTCTTCATGTGTCACAGACCACTTAAATCGCCTCTATTGGTATTAGAATAACTTATTTCTATAGCAGAGATTCATGGCATTTAAAGTTCTATGTACAATTTCATGCTGTTCTAAATGAGCTTTTTAAAATTTCTTTCTTCAGAGCACACCCTCATATTATGAGTAATTACAATAATTAATTTTTCATAAACACCCTTTGACTTCATTAGATAGAAAATATTGTACATTTCAAAGCATATCATGTTAATGTTGCCATTATTTCTATACTTGGATCAAGAGAGATGGAATTTGCTATTTGAGAAGAGAGAATTAAAACTATGCATCTGTCATACTTCACTAAAATTTTTACCAGATATGTGCCAATCATTTCATATTTATATTATACCCAACATTACCACTAATAAGGGATTATATATATGCCTTTCTAACCTCAGTTTCTCTCAGTGAAGTAAATACCACTCTACAGCAGATGTGTAAATATCTATTCATCCAAAGTAATTAACAAACTACTCCAGGCAAATAGATATTTTTTATCTAATTTTACTCTTTTATTACCTAAACACTCCTCAAAAGAGGTCAGATTGTTTTGGGGGGGTGGGGAATGTGGACTATTATAATCCTGTACTGTTCACAAGGAAAGAAGCCACCTCTTAATCATGAGAGGACCTGGCTTATTATTTTATTTACCTGATTCATATCACCAAAAAATCACAAATGCTGATACAGTTTTTATCCCCATGATATAAATAAATAAACAAAAAACTATTATGCTCTACTGAAAAAGTGGTATAGATCTTGGCATCAGAAAGACTTGGGTTTGAATTCCAACCCCAATGTGTACTAGCTTACCTATAAAATAAGGACAATAGCTTCTATCTTAAAAAGTTGTTGAGGAGATAAAATGAGAGCAATTGAAATGCCTCCCCAAAGACCAATAGATTTAATAAATATCACTAAAATTATGGGGAAAGTCAGCGGAAGAGCCACATCTAAAACCAACTCCATGGCCTCCCCTCCCTGTGGCCCAGCAGTCCCATGAAGTCACTGCAGGAACCCCAGGTACTTCATCAGCAGGTCCTCATCAGCAAGTGGAAAGGTCTCACTGTTGCGGGGGTTGGAAAAACCACTAGAGTAATAAAGTATACAGCCTTGATATCAAGTAACTTAAAACCTGGCTGTGGGTACAATACTACTATGTAATAACAGTGATTGCAGTTCAGAATATGCCCATGTGGCTCGCAAGGTAAGAAATAATTTAGAAAGGTTTTGAGGATAACTGAGAAAATGAAAGGTGCACTGGAGAAAGGCTAGTTGGGCCACAGTGTGAATGAGATGCTGGATGTGAGGAGGGCAATCGGAAAGTTGTGGCAGGTTTTCCGTGCACAAGAGGACAGAGACCTTGACAGCAGTAAGGAGGTGTGCTGAAGAGGAAGGGAAGGTGAGGGCTATGCCCCCTCCTCCATGGCCCCCAGGTGACCTGATGGCTCACTCTTGATTAGATGGTACACTTGTCCCAGCCAAGGTAAGTTTGGAGGTGAGGTGCATAGACAGTGACCTCCAGGCAGTTTTCCAAGGAACCCTGTCCCACAATGCCTTGCTTTCAGCTAGGCGTCATGAATGAAAGGGGTCTTAGAGGACTTTCATACAGCTAATAATTTAAGTGTATTATCCTCTTGACACAGATCTGTCTTTTAATAAGAATTCTAAAATATAGTCCATGGCAATCCAAAACAATAAATTCTAATGATGAATTTAAGGCAGTCTTGTATACTAATGAGGTAAACACTTCAGCAGAAAGGATTTTGGGGGTACCTGTCACAGTCTTCTCCTTATGCTCCTGGACCAGTTCTGATCATACACCCTGGTGTCTGGTAACTGTGGTGACAGCATGTAGCTTGTAGCCATACAATCCCATGCCCATCAGTCAAAACTGACATCTGTTTTTAACTATTTTTTAAAAATCTTGACTTGAGGATATGTTTATTGATTTTAGAGAGAAAGAAAGGGAGACAGACAGAGAGACAAAGAAATAACAAAGTGACAGAAAATTATCAATCAGTTGCCTCTCACATGCACCCAACTGGACATGAAACCTGCCTTCTAGCTATGTGCCCTGACCAGGGACTGAACCCTAAACCTTTTGGTGTGTGGGATGACATTCCAACCAACTGAGACACCTGGCCAAGGTCATTTTCAACTACTTTCAACTTCCTGAATATTTACTGGAAAATGTCTTTGCCTGAACTGAGCA
The DNA here is from genome assembly GCA_004024845.1 of Tonatia bakeri. Classification (NCBI taxonomy): domain Eukaryota; kingdom Metazoa; phylum Chordata; class Mammalia; order Chiroptera; family Phyllostomidae; genus Tonatia; species Tonatia bakeri. The sequence goes on along the minus strand of PVIA01002386.1, from coordinate 60,818 downwards.
GGAGGGGGAAAAAGAGGATAAAACTGTAGAAGAAATGTATTAGTACAAATCCACCACACAACTTAAAAAATTCTTATTATCTGCCCTGGCTGGTGTAGCTCTGTATTACTGAGCCCAGGCCTGTGAACCAAAGGGTCACCAGTTTGTTCCCAGTCCAGGCACATGCCTGGGTTGCAGGCCAGGTCCCCAGTAGGGGGCACGTGAGAGGCAACCACACACTCAGGTTTCTCTCCCTTTCTTTCTCCCTCCTTTAAAAAAGAAAAAAAGGAGAAGAAGAAAATTCCTATTACCTAATTGTAGCATCCAGTCCCAAACCAGGTCATAGACTTTTCAGTCATAAAATTGCCTGTTGAGAGAGAGAGAGAATTAGAGAGGATAATACTCGTGCATCTTCCCTTTTGTGGTTGGGTCAGTTAGATAGTATAATCTCCCCATTTGGGCTACATTGCTTCAGGAGGTGCTTTCTTTGCAGCTTCCTCTTCTTTCCATTATCTTTCCACTGAAGGAGAATTCTCCTGGAAGGCAGTAGAGAAGATAAGCCTCACTGTGCATGCAATAGGCAATGTCTGCAGATAACTACATGAAAGAAGAAATTCTTAATGATTTGCTGGGTTAAGCTATATCACCGCTGATGCAGACTTGGGTAGTTATTTTCCCAACACTTAGTAAGTAAGACAAACCATTCCGTGGTCATCCCTTTTATAAAGCAATAAAGCAACAGTATTGATTTCTGAACATGGTAATCAATGAAAGCTAGCATCATAATCCTTCTTTATTAGCAAATATACATGGGGTCTACCCACCCCTTCTAGTGAATAAGTTTCTTTTCAAAGCATTTTTCACACTGTTCTTCAATTCTCTATAAGCCTGCAATCCGCCCACTTCAGGGAAAATGGTATTTATTCAAGAAGAGAATCAGGCCAGTTGCGTTTTGCTAAGCAGTTGTCTCTGCGGTACTTATTTTGCAGCAGGGTTTATGTTTGTGCTTTTTCAAATAGACTATAGTTAGCGCTTCTAAGTTGTTCAGTCTAAAATGTCCTTTGAAATGTCCCCAAAATGTCCCTCACTCTTTTCATAGGGTGCACCATTCTGTCAGTCTCTCTTGCCTAGCTAGAGCAAATTGTAGCTGGAACATGACAGGCATAAATTGACCCAGTTATTGTTGTGCCCCTTAGTGTTAAAGTAAACTCAGCAACAAATGGGGACTTGGGTTAGACGGCATCAAAAAGCTGAGCTCATAGATAGGGCAGGGAGAGCCCTGAAAGGATCTTACTACCTCTTCACATTTGCAGTATAGTCAGAACCTTTTATAGAATTTTTGGTAATATTCATATCTCAGGAACTCTGTGGGAAAAGGTCATTATAACATTGTTTATCATGACATAGATTTGGATATGTCATGCATTGCTCACATCATAGCTTTGAATAACCCCTTAAACTAACTCCTTTGCAGTGTCAGATGTTGCCTAGATGGGGTTAGGAAACAACACATAAAGACACCTATTATTCCTCTTCCACCCAATGCCGCAGTGTGAAAAGTGGACCACTACTGGTCAATTTATATTAAGTATTACCCTTCCTCAATTATTCATTCCTCCTTTAAATTCAAATGCTTTTGAATTGCTGATGTTATTGCAGGCAAATCAGAAAAACTGGTGAAAGACTTTGAGGTATAAAGCCTTCAATATAGTTCACTTTGTCCCAGTATCAGATAGACTGCTGAATGGAAAATATTAATATTTTTGTGGATCAATAAATTAAATACAGAGCAGAGTTTCTCAACCTTGGCACTATTTGGGATAGATAATTCTTTGCTGCATGGAGCTGCCCTGTGCATTGTGGGACATTTAGCTACATCACTGACCTCCCTCCACTAGAGTATATACCATTGCATCCTAAGTTGTGACATCCAAAAATACTTCCATGCATTGCCAAATTATAAAATAATCTGCCTTTTCCACTGGCAAACTGACTGAGAGCAAGGCACAGTTAGGACCAATATAAGGAATAGTTCTTAGAAATGGAATAGAATTGTCTGGAAGGAGTGTGATATAGGAAGTGATTCTTCTGTCACTGGAGTTATTCAAACAAAAGTTGGCCTATAATTGAGGAAATCGAAGCAACATATTAGTATCTGAACTACAGATACTCTTTGACTTACAGTGGGGTTACATGTTGATAATTGTAAGTTGAAAATATTGTAAAGAAAAAATGCATTTAATACACCCACCTACCAAACATCATAGCCTCGTGGAGCCCACCTTAAGTGTGCTCAGAACACTTACAGTAGCCTACTGTTGAGCAAGTCATCTCGCCTGCTGCCCAACATCATGAGAGAGTATTGTACTGCACATGGCTAGCTCTGGAACAGAGCAAAATTTAATGTTTATTTCCTACTGAATGTGTACCACTTTTTCACTCTTATAAAGTAAAAAACTGTAAGTCAAACCATTGTAAGTTGGGGATCACTTGTATAAGGCATTTAAAGGCATTTCTCAATTTTAAAATTACATGTTGCTCAAGCAAAATACTCCACTATTAGGATATGAGTGAAGTATCTAGGACCTGAAACAAACAAATAATAGGCTCTTTTCCATCAGGGTCACTTGAAGAAGTGTAATCAATTGTCATTTCACTCAATTATGGCAATATTTTTATGTACTTGGTGAATCAAGCTTCTCAATTACTAACATATTATAACTAGGACACTCATAAAATCTTTTTTTCATCAGAAAATAAGCATTTATTAAGCATATATATTTTAGGTGCAGCAAGACCACTATTGTGTAGAGTCTGGGTAACATGAAGCAGAGAGGATGTAAAATACAATTTTTAAATAGTAGACATGTTATGGACTCCTGAGACATGTATAAACAACTTGGAAAATATATCAGATCCATACATACAACAGGCACAAGTATAGGACCCAAGTATCAACTGACAACCTAAGTACTAGGAGACCAAGAAGAATATCAGAATGAGCAGAAAAGAATGGAGTTGAACAGGAACAAGACTTTTAGATTTGTATAAACAGAAAACCTGCCTTTGAAGGCTTCCTGGAAAGTTGCTTTCTCATAGTCTACTGAATAGTATCTGCATATTTTCTCATTAAAGAGAGAACATAGTGTTTCGTCCACATGGAATATAATGTTCTTTAGCTGTTTATAGGGCTTGCCAAGTCCTTCTCTCCTTTAGTTCACAGCTCAAACTCCATCTCTTTTGGGAAATCTCTCCCAAGCTCCCGCCACATAAACACACACCTCTATTACTACCTTATTAAATATAACTGCTCATTTGCATATGTATATTCTCCCACCAAACTATAAGCTTCTTCAGTTTAGGAACCACATCTTTTTGCCTTTGTACTGAGGGCACCTAAAATGATTCTCTTCCATGCTGAGACTGAGTGCTTTTTGAATGCATTGAATGAACAGAATGATAACCTAAAACATGTCCACAAGGCTGCAAATCCCTAAGTGAATCCTGGACTGGAGATCACAACCATGATCTACTTATTCAAGATCACTGGATGTTCACAAATGAAAATCAACATTTGCCTACGTGGGAAAACTGGTTTTGATACAAAACACAGGTGTCGTAGTGAAGTGGGCATGAGGACAAAAGTTCTCCCACCTCTCCGCCTCCACTGCCTCCCATGTGCCACAGAAGATGCCTCCATTGGAGAGCAGCTCTCAGGCTTCCACTCCATTGCCCTTAGACTGACTGTCCAAAGAAGACCACCCGAGACTCAGTACAACTGGGCACCCAAGACCCTTGCAGATAAGGTTAACGCTCTGTCCATACTCTCCTCCAGCTGTGTGCAGTCTCTCTACATGAAGTGCACACAGCGGGCCAGTGATGCCAGATCCTGTGCTGGTAGCTAACACAAAGGAAAAGAAAACACCATCCTTAAGAAAAGCAGAGTGATAGCATTACAAATCCATTTGCTAATCTATCTTCAGCGTCTCTATCACTAGAAATGTGAAAAGGATAGTTGCATTTAGTAAGTTTAATATTATAAATATAATAATCATAGCACAGATACATTACAACTATACACTTTTAGTGTGACTTGAAAATTTCAGCTCAGCGATCTTACTAGGATTTCTTTAACCTTTCATTGCTGTTCCTCTCATGCCCGAGATGAAATAGTAGTAGTACCCCTCTTGCTGGGTTATTGTGGGAGTTAAATGAAAAAACACATGAAAAGAGTAAAAATTGTGTTTTAGAATAATGAGCATGCAACATTTTAGATTTTACTAAATATTATATGTGAGCTTTTTTGAATTTTAACATCCTCAGTCCAAGAGGAACAGTTCCAAGAGTGAATGAGGCTTATAAAGGTTTAATATCAAGTTTAAGTTTCTACCACTTTGTAAGTAGTGGAATCCACATTAAAATCCAGATAGCTTGCCTCCCACACCATTGTGCCAATCACCCCCTCACACAATCTAAGCTTCAGAAAAACTGGACTCCCAAGTTATCTCAGCCAGAATCTTCTTGTGGATTTGCTCCCCAGACTTTTCATTCTAAGGCATTCTCACAAAGCAGATGGTTTTGAAAGCTCCTTCCAGTGCACCTGCTTCCTCTCCTCCAAAAAGGGCAAAGCTGTTCAAGGACTTCATCACAGGTAGAGAGGCAATAGCAACAGCAATTTAAAAATCCTTTTAATAACACTGTTTCATTGTAGAAAGTTTTCACCAGAGGTAATTTTCTAAGGGGCACTATTGTTTTCCTTTTCTTTGTTAACTTATTACTTAATTAATTTCCCTTCTGTCATGTGTTTATTGGGAAACTAGTCCTGCCACAAGTAACAGGTAACTGTTAGGACCCCCCTCCACAGGGCAATAGACTGTCCCGGAGCTGAGAATCGGCTTCTGTTGCACCATGTGTCTGTGACTGGGGGTCAAGGAATGAAATGCAAGGTGTGCAGACACTCCTGAAATATCAACAAATGTCTTAGATTACAATTATAGATTAATCAGCAAACTAATGGAAATAGGACATCTAAGATAGGATTTTGCTTTAATAACGCAAAGTTCTCTTTCAAAATTACCTTTAAATATATGCCTTTTCAATAGAGCAGTGTGTACAGGGCTTAGTATTTCCACATGGAAAGAGCTGACACTTAGCAGTTGATAACAAAGTCCATCGATTTAGTGTAGTAGAAGTGCTTTTACTGGTCTGTGAAACACGCAGTTGAAAATTTACAGAACATTTTTCCAATCAGTGGACTTCGGAAATTTAAGAATAGTGTTTCAAAACACCTGCAGTTAAACTCTAAATAAGCGTGGATGCTCCAGGTGGTGTATCAGTGGGACTTCCAACACTAAATTGCGGTGGCTCTATTTTTGACATCACCACCTGGTAGATTATGAAAATCCCTCTGTTACTAGCGACAAAGTCCTGATTCTTGCCACAGGGGAGAATACAATAGAAGCAACACTTTCAAAAATTGTATTCCAAACATAGACCAGATTTCCTTGCCAAGCGGTCAGAATGGCAAAGCATCTGGAGACATTTGCCATCAGTTAGTAGGGTGAAAAGTGCACGGTGTGCAACCCAGGGACTAGCTGGTTCCTCCCAGGCACAGGGCCTCCGATTCCGATAGCTGCCATCAGGTTCACAGTGCGGCCTCCTAGAATGCAAATTAGGCAATTAAGTTCTTCCAGTGTGGAAAACAGATGTGATTGACCACATAATCTATAATCTGTTCAGAATTTTTATATAAAAAGGTCTATATATGTATTAAGCACATACTACCTAGAGTTACATAATAGTTTTAAGTAACATCATTTACACAAGATTTAAAGAAATTCAACAGTAAATGTAGGTTAGTGCCATCCAGTGAATTACAACTATTATCAATGGTTACTTAACAGACTCTCAGTTTTTATTTATACATTAAAGAAAGCCTTTTTGTTATCTTTTCTTAGATGCTTCCAGAAATTTAAAAGCTCCTTAGCTTTTCTATAGTCTCCAACAACCAATATTATTTATGACCCACTTGTTTCCAAGAAGAATTCAAGGTGACCTGTAGTGACACAAATAGGAAAACAAATTAAGTACTTGAGTAATTACTATCAATCAAATAAATGGCTTTAAGTGGACTCAAATTTTTCTTTACACCTCTAATCTTGGCCTTTCTATTATTAATTTGATCACTGTTTTTTCAGGTTACATGATCCATGGCCTTCAAGAACTCACAGCTTAATTCAGAACGGATGTTTTGCCCATCCCATTACCCTGCCCTAACCCTTTCCTTCCAAGTCAAATGTCATCCACTGTAGTCTTTTTAAAATATAACTTTGGTCATGCCATTCCCTTAATTAAAAACTTTTAATGTCATTTTATCTGTTAAAGTATAAAATTCAAATTCTCTAGCATAGCATATAAAATACTGGGCAGTCCAGCCACATTCCCTCTGTTCTTCCTTACCTTACCAATCCCCACAAGGTACTGGGTACTCCGATAATACTGAGCTATCTGACATTGCAAAAGCAAATGCACTTTTTCCATTTCTGTCTTTGTGCTCTTCTGTCTGCCTGGAAACTTTTTTCCCCTTTCTCTGTCTGGTAAACTTTCACTTACTCTTCAAGATCAAGCCTAAGCATTACCTCTACATGGGAACCTGCCATGACCTACCTAAGTGTAATTAGTTGCTCCTTCACTTGTGTTTTAGTATAATATATATATATATCTCAAAATTTTTACCTTCATTAGGTTTCTTTGTCTCCTACCAGACTATAACTTCCTGGAAGATAGTAAGAGGGGTACATTACTCATCCTAGAAAAACACCTAAACTTTAGAATAGGCATTAATCAAAATTTGTTGAATTAGTGATGGCTCAATTAGACATTATTCATCATCCTTATCGCTTTATCACTGTTTGAGCATTTACTGTGTGCCAGCCGGTGAGTTAAGTGTTTCACATGTGTTATCATTTAATCCTTATTTATAACATCATAAGTCAGAAATGACTAATATTCCCTTTTTACAGATGAAAAAAACTGAAGCTTCAGGAATTAAAATAACTTCCCTAAATTCACACAGCTAGAGAGGGAAGGTGCCAGGATTTCAGCACTAGCCTGTTTGATTCGAGTCCTATGCACTGAACCACTATACTATTTGCTTTTCTGCCTGACAACTGTTGAACTAATAAATGCTTAATGGGAAAACCAGGAATAACAGAGTTCTATTTGCTACAGACAATGTGGTATATATCCCTCTACCCTAATCATTGCCACCCAACCTCAGAAGTAAGTAATAATCTTTTGTTTAAAAATTAGCCTATAGTCCTCAGCTCCCCCCAGGCATACCCAACAGCTTTCAGCCTTTGGTTAACAATGAACAAGAACGGGAATGCTTTTTTTATTGATAAGGCTTTATCTGACATTATTGTGATACAAATTACTTCAAGGGCCACAGAAAAATATGGATTAGTTCAACCCTGTCAAAAGTCAATATCCAAGGCACTAAAGGACATGTGTCCACAGGTCCGTTGTCATTGAGTCACCCTGGGAGTCAGCTTTTGCAGGTGTTGCTGGCTAACACAATGCACTCTGGACCCATTGTTAGGGACTGGAATCTGAACCAAGTCAGTTCCATGATTTCTCTTGAAAACTACTTCATGGGGTAAAAAGGGAGCAAAGAGCTGATGCAGACTGATTTAGTGGACAAAATGCCTTCTTGTTCCTCTTGAAGGTACCTGCTAAGTCTCAGTGGAAACAAAGTGATTCCTTAGGTAGCGCCTTGTTAGTAAGGGAGCAAGACAGACACTTGTCAAATGTGCAGTGGCACTGTCACGATGAGCAACCTGACATGTATTATAATGCTTATCTCCTGAAAAAATGTGACTCAAGGAATCCTATGTGGTCTACATATCATTTCAGCCTCAGCACTGATCCACAAGAATGACAAAACGGGTAGCCTTGCTATTCATAAGGTCCTTAGTCACAAATAGACACCCAGAAGTGTCTGAGTATCTGGGCTCCAAACCACAGGTGTCAACTGCAATGATTTCAGGAGAGATTGGGATAGAAATTAGGGTTACTAAGAGCTCTTCTGGAAAGTTTCTGCCATGATTAAAGAGTCCTCAGTCTGGAATGTCCAGGCAAAATCTTCAGGACCAAGCCATGCTGTGGAATAGGAGTGGCAATATGAATCTTTGACTAGACTTCTTGGGGGCCCATGATATGTAAGAATCAGTGACTTTTGCAGACTATACTGAGTAAACTGACATATACTACACTGTATTATATGAGTTCCTAAATTCAGATTAATTTCTGGCCTTCAGACATGGGTGCCAGTCAGTTCCTGTCACACAAAACATTTCCAGATGTGCTGCAGGTAGCGTGGTCCCCCCTCAAAACTGACTAATCCTTTTCGCAAAAAAAACCCCAATAAGATTGGCATCCTTTATAGGCAGATAACTCATGTGATGTGAACAGCTTGAATTCCTCAGGCAGTTTCTCAACTATATACCACCTCCAGTTCCCATTTAAAATACAAGCCAATCTGGGGTGTTGCAGAGATAAAAGTGCAACTTGACCAATCTGAATAGGAGGGTCACTGTGGGTTCTTTCCATCACAACTTTCAGGACTTGCTTTATATAACAACTCAGGTTATCAGCGGGGAGATGGTTCAAAGTGCAGCACTCAGTGGTTCTCTTCCAGGCTTATATATACACATTTAATTTTTAAAAATTAAAAGAATGAAATAAAGCATTCAGCATTGCGTATGTGACAAAAACAACTGAAGGGTTAGACTTATTCTTAGAAACCAGTCCCAGAGAGATATGTGAACAGCACCAAGTGCAAAGGTGAACCTGTGGAGGTGATCATTGAGTCTGCTGACTCCCAGGTCAGCAGCAATGGGTTATTTTTCAATTGCACATGGTTTAGCTCTATAGATAGCACTTTTGGAAAGTAAGCACTTGATGCCTCTTTACCATCTGGAATTTTTATAGCTAAGCACAGGTCCACATAAACACCAGTGACTGATAACTCCCCTTAAAGTACTAAAGCACAGCCTCAGAAGTCATAAACAATGAAAGTTCTGAAAAGAATCCTCACAATGGGCAAGCACTTTAATGGGAAGCTTATTTCTACTAGACTCTAAACTTTCATACTCCTTTTTGTCTTCTACTGAAAAAAAAATTGGCATTGTGTCACCAACCACACAAGGCACAAAGCTCATGTTTGAAATGGGAGCATCATGGATGTCCTGAATGGGACAAGTGACCACAGGACTGACTGTGATGCTCAGAGATGACTCCGAAACTTCCAATCCATATTCACTTTTCTTACAACATCAAAGAATTCCAGACCACCTGAGCTCTTTCCCAGAGTTCACACTCTTTTCCTCCCACGATCAGATTATCTTTGAAATGAAGCATGACATCTGAGTCCCCAGGACTTGCTTAAAAATGTCAGGAAAAATAAAACTCCCAAATCAATTGGCCTCTCACCCAAAATTCTCAACAGTGAATTAGGGGGGGTTGGAAGCCTACAATAGCATCACTCCACAAGCAGCTATTGATTATGGGAAAGACAAAGTTTTAGACATTGCTGAGAAAGAATACAGTAGCGACTGACATGAGCTTTGCGCGTTTGGTTGCTGTGTGACTTGTACATAATGCATTTGTCTCCAGAAAAGCTTTACCTTACAACTGATCTTAGTATCAATTCTTTTGGTCAAGCCTACCCTAGGTATAAATTTATATGGCTCCTACTTTAGGTTTATGTGGTTTGAGGATTAAGGCTTCATGAATGAAACTTTTAGCTTGTTTTCCTTAGAACAAAGAGGCAGTTTTCTAGCCGATAGGGAATTTGTTCAATGGCCAGATCCAGTCTGTATAATACTGACTTCCTTTTGTATATTCCTAGATAGTTAGAGATAATTTAAAGAAATTGATTTTAATGATATGAAAACCTTTTTTGTCAGATTCCTCAAGTTCTAAGCCAATTAGTTATCTTAATGTCAACTCTTTTGGTGAAAATTGGCTATAATTAATGCAGGATACATATTGCATAGAAAATTGTTTATCAGTAGTGTTCAAGAGTAGCTTTACATTGCATGCTGGTCATCAGCTATATTTTTCCCCAGAGAAACCTACCCTTGTAATTGGAGAAGATTATATAGATGAGCAGGAAACTATCATCATTTATCGACTCATTCATTTAAAAAACATTGTGAAGTCCCTCTATACTCTGCAGGACATTGAGGAAACAGGGATTAAAAATGCACATTCCCTGTCCTTAAGGGTTTTCATTCCAGTAGAGGAATCAGTGAATAATCTAGAAATTACCATATACTTCGATTATTGTCATGAGGGAAATATACAAAGGAGTGGAAGGATCTCAGAGAATGTGCACACAATTCAGTCAGAAGCAAGAAGTCAAGAAAGGCTTCTCAGAAAAGGGGCTCCTCAATGGATTACCTGAACAGACAGGTGGTAAAGGTCATTCTAAACAGAGGGAGACATGTGCAAAAGCATATAGATTTGAAAACAGAGTAAACTGAAGAAACTACAGACTTGAGTTCATTTGGAGGGACAAATAATGGGAAAACGGTGGCAGACTTTCAACAATATGTAACACTGGTGTGTGAGACAGCTATTTCAGGTGAAGGCCATCCTAAATAACTCCGACTTACCACTACAAAACTGGGGAAAAGACAAAACTACTGATTTTAGGTCATAGTATCAAAAACCTAAGGAAAACCTGAGTTACCTAGCCAAGACCAGCATCCAAAGCATTTCTCCTTGAGCCAAAAAAACAAGTGAATATATTCATGACTTGATAGGTTGCAATGAAAACATTGCAATACCTAGTCCTAGATGAACTCAAACCATCCAGAAAATGGAAGTCCCAAGGTGTTTGAACATTGTCTATAAAACTGTAGTATAGGCTACATGTCAAAAGAGCTTCTGCTAAGCTTGCATGCAGTCTCTCAGGCCCTGGGAAATAACAGGTTCTGACAGAAGGTCATTGTGTTTCTCACATAAATCATAAAGCCAGGTCTCACCATAATAGGTATAGCTTGGAGCTTTCGACCTTCCAGTTGAAGTTTCCCCTGAATCCTTAGACAACTCTTGTTACCCCTAAAGCTGGTCAGTCAGTAAACAAATGGTTATGAAGCTACCACAAAGCATAGACTGAAATGAAATCTATTTAATAACAAGGAATGATTGCTATGGTCCTCAAATCAAGGAGTTCATGCCTTCAGAAATTTTTTTAAAAAGACAAAAATGTTGTAACTTGAATCACATCACTACATTGCAGTGAGAGGCATCGAGTAATGCAGAGGGTAAGAGCTTGCATTGCAGAATGGATTGACTTAGTGTGGGAAGCTGAGCATAGCATCAAAATGCCTGGGGTCAAATCCTGTCTTTGTCATCTATGGGCTCTTCAGCAAGATGTCTAGATGCTCTGTGCCTCCATCCCTCAATCTCAGACGGGATAACAGTATCTACTTCATAAGATTGTAATGGGTTAAAGGAGATAATGCATCTATAACAGTTGGATCTAAGTTAGAATCTATAGAGAACAAACCACTTAATAATCCCTCTCCGATTTTAGCCACCTTTGGATTTTTGCAACATTTAACTTGGCATCTGTACCCTCATTGTCTACTAGTTTTCTTTATCCTTTGTTCACTCGTGTAGTTTTCATTTAAAGCCAGAAACATACATCTCTGTCTATGTAATGTCACCTTATTGCCAGTGAGGAAGACAAGTCCTTTGGGAAAATCAAGAGACTAGGCCTTTATTTTTGCTTTTCCTCTTATTGGTTGTGTACATTTCTGAAAGTCCCTGTGAACTGCAATTTTCTCACCTACAAGCAAAAGGCTGATATTATCTTTATGACTCCTCCCAGCTCTAAAATGTAAAGATCTTGTGGCTTATTTGTAGTTTTTTTCAAAGTCATTGATATAAATTTAATCTTGCTTGACCACCTCATATAAACTTTCTTCTAAACTGTATATTTAACTTTGTCATCTAATTTCTATCACTTTTCATTTCCCACAAGAATCCAAGTAATGTTACCCCTTGTTGCAGTCATGGCCCTCCATGGCCGCAGTTCTTCCCTGAATGGTTCAACTAACATTGAAAAGATTCTAGTGGAATTGACTCTTGGTGAATCTGTGCTAATTCATGACTGTGCTAATTCATGACTAAGTGTTTGCATGCTCTCTATTAGAAAACTCTGTTCTGGAAAGTTACCAAAAATAATGTATATCATGCTTATTAATTTATATTTGTTCTTGATTTATAGTTCCTGAATTTGCCCTTACTCCTGGCTTTGCACTCTCTGACAGTCCTCCCATTGTTGATTTCTCAAAGATTATGGATAGTGATTAATAATTTAATCTGTGATTTCTTCCAGAACTCTGCACTGGAAGCAAACTCAGTTACTAAGATTATGAGTTTTCTTTTGCTCTTCTCTCCCACTTTGATGTAAGATAACTTTTTCATATTACTGTATGACCATTTCCAGGTTAGGAAACACCCTCACTGAGGAGACTGAGGAAACAAGAGGGATGAGGCAGGGTCTTTCTTTTACTCGCCTGGAACCAGCATCCCTGACCCAGTGCTTCCCACCACAAAACAATGACAACAAGAAAACCCGCTTTGCTCCTTCTTCCATTCTGTGCTTCAGCCTTCCTAATTCTCACAGGTCCATGCTCATCTTTCATGCTGTCCCGAGGGAGCCCAAGAATCTGACATGCCAGTAGCACCCAGCCCTTGTCACTAGCTCCTTTAATGCTCAAATTAGTTCCCCAGTGCAGGCTTGCAACCCAATGGGTTCTTTGGAGACCTTGTATTTTCTGTCTTGTTGAGGCTACTCTGTATTGTTTGAATTGTTTTTTAAGTCTTTCTATCTCTCCTAAGCTATATACCTTTTTAGAGGTTAATTCCATGAGAAGCAAAACTCTACATTTAAAACATTTTTTCTAAAGCATATATAACTAGACTCTGTTTTTTCTTCCTCCACTCCTACTGATAATCTAATTGGGTAACTTTTTCCCAAAATTTTACATTACTTCCCCATCCCAAAATGGTTCTTATTTTTAAAATAATGTCCAGTGTAGGAGTTCCCTTTATTTCTTCATGCTTTCTCAGAGAAACCATATGGCCAGGAAAGAAAGTCAGGAATGTTTTTGATGCCCAGTTTTTAGGCAAATGAGACTGAAAACATCCAGCTGACAACTCTCCGAATACCCGCCAACTCTAGTTTTAAGTTTTATGTTAAAGGGAAAGTTCCTGCTAATAGCAATTCGGCGATTTCCTGTATGTACCACATTGCTTTGGTTCCTCTCACCTGTTCTTCCTACCAGGGTGCCTTTCTGTGCTTCAAACTTCAGATTCATAGTCATACAGGAGAGGGTCAACAGGAAGTTACGAGAGGACAGACTCATACTTAATGTGAAAGACCTACTTCTAATCTTGATTTTGCCCCTACTTTTTAATCCATCATAAAAGGCTGTAGTGAATATCAAAGGATTTTATATATGTAATATCCAGTACACTGGTAACTAGTTCTACAACAGAATAAATACATGCTTTTAAGATGCATAAACCAAAGTATAAACTTTATTCTTCTCTAGAAATCAGGTTAGGGTGGGTGAGGAAGGGAAAGGAAGGGAGATTTATAATCTGCTGACTTCTTTGGTGATTACTTTTTTACATGAAGCATTTTTACTCTTATAATCCAAGGAAACGAATTTTAAAAGGAACAGCTCACCGTGATAAAAGCAGTTCAGCACTTTTGCTCTATGATTCAGTAGAGGTGATACAATTGAGAGTATGCTTACTTCCTTATTAGCGTTCCATTCTCATCTTTTCAGTTCACTAAACATGCCTCCTTTTCCAAGAGTAGGTCATAGTTTCCTTCTTAAACACACGCACATGTGTGCATGCACACACACACACAAACAGAAACTATCTTTTAAATGATGGCAGCAATTGCAGTTTTATTCTAACCCACCACCTTTCCAACAATGCTACAGCTGACAGTTCCTCTTCCCAGTATAGAGAATCATTGCCATACTACCATTATGATGTCTAGTTCACTCTCTTGTACAGCCTGCCTTGCTTGTAAACTGTTCTTAGAGATCTTGGGGAGGTAGATATGAAGCCACAGGATGCTATCAGTCAAAAGACAAGTGCTGTTTTCTTAAGCAGCTTCTCATTACTTGTTCCCCTTGGATGAACAGAGGCTCACCACTTTCGGATTCTTTCACTGTGGTTCCTAGTTGCCAGACAATATCTCTGGGCATTTTTCAGGTCCTTTCTTTCTCTGCCTTCCTGAGGGGTTCAGGTCTTGATAAACATAACATGAAGACAAGAAACTGTAGCATCAAGAGGAGATGGCCTTTCCAGCACAACCCAGAAACTCTGTAATCAAGCCAAGCCTATGCACAGACTTGTCATTAGTCCGCCACAGCGGTACATAAACCCAAAGGAAGCCAGGTACTCAGTATAGAAGTATTGACGGTACTGGCTCAGTGCCATCTCATTCAGGCTGAGTAAACAAGCAACATTCACATGTCCAAATGAGTCAATATAGGCCAGGGTCTCCTGGTTCTGAGGAAAGAAGAAATAAATGCTCTAAAAGCCTTCATCTACCCCCCGCCACCCATCCACTCACTTCTATTCCCCAAATTTTACTCATCTCCAAAAATATTTTTTAAGTCTTTACCAAATGCAAAATGCAAGGAAGATTTGGGCCTTAAATTTGCATTATATTGCATGCTAAGCACCAGACTTTCTAGCTGTTCCATTTGTAGTTAAGGAAGAGGTAGCAGGATTTGAAAAGATACAGAAAACATTATCGATAGTTCTGGGCTATATGAAAAGTATTGGTTTCATAGCAGGCCAGGTCTCCAAGAACATGTGGTGTAGCTGTGTATGAATTTTGGCTGTTGGTTTTCTTTGCCAGTTGAAATGATTATTAATCAGGACTCAGATGTCAGTTGTTTTATGTTATTTGTGCTCATTGTTAACAGCTGCCTATTTCAAACTGTGCTTCCTACATGTCAAGTATAAACCTGAAATTATAATTTCCAGAAAGAAAATCTCAAAGTACTTACAGAGTCTACTGGAATATTGAATGTCTTTGATTAAAGTCCACTTAGTATATTATGTAACTTAACTAACATCAATATAGAGATAGACTTGTTCAGAATATGTGATGTAGCCAGAAAAAATAAAAATAGACTTATTATTAGGTATGTATATATAATCTGTGTATTTTTAAATATATTTTATGCAAATATTCTAGGCACAAAATGGTCCTTGATAAGCTAGTCTCACTCTCCTTTTTTATTCTATGACAAATAAAAATGGTGGAATATTATTGATAGGTGAATTAAAAGAAATTTAAATTCTTTATTAGGAATAAGTTTTAAACATTTTGAAATAGATGTTTCTTTCTTGACAAAGTCTTCAATACATCCTTATTTGCTTTATAATCTAAAATACTGTAAGAATGGCATTTATATGCTTTCCTTTCGCGTAGTCCAAGTAGAAAGAAAATTTTTAAAAGAGAAAGAAAGCAAAGAAAATACCAAGTTTTCAGAAGTTTAGAAAAGTATATGCTTAAAATTTGGGGTGGAGCAAATAGAATTGATTTTTTTGGCTTAACCTAGATAATAAATGTCTAATTTGAACTGTCCATGTGGCATACAGTTCTCAAATTAAGCTCTTTCAGAAATTGCCGTTTTTAGCAAAAGAGGGGGAAGTGAGAATTCAACAACATCCAGGCTCTCTCTATACAACTGCAGCCAAGTTGTCTAAAAACTGAATCTGGCCAATTCACTGTAGCTCGTTGTCTTTAAAAGAACCCCAGACACTTCAAACCACCACACTGAGGTACCTGAACAAGATTCATCCTAGTCCTGGGTCTAGTATAAAAGCTAGGCGGGGGATGGGCAGAGGAGGGAGGGTAGCCTTTCTCATTTCTCTACTATGTCCTTTCCCGAATCATAAACTATTTGCTTGGAGCCTGCTCTCTGATATCCAAACTACAGTATCCAGAAATGTGTCTGGCAAAACATCAAGAAAAGTTTGGCGATCTACAGGTGAAAAGGGAGCTGGGTAAAAGGTCTGGTGTTACTCATTGTTCTTGTCCTCTGGGTTCCTAAAACAAGCACTTCCCCTTTCTCCCTCCACCAGGTGGCAAACCTGCTCAGGCTCTTCCAGATCCCTCAGATAAGCTACGCGTCCACCAGCGCAAAGCTCAGCGACAAATCGCGCTATGATTACTTTGCCAGGACTGTACCCCCAGACTTCTACCAGGCCAAAGCCATGGCTGAGATCTTGCGTTTCTTCAACTGGACCTATGTTTCCACGGTGGCTTCAGAGGGCGACTACGGGGAGACCGGGATCGAGGCCTTCGAGCAAGAGGCCCGCCTGCGCAACATCTGCATCGCCACCGCAGAGAAGGTGGGCCGCTCCAACATTCGGAAGTCCTATGACAGCGTGATCCGTGAGCTGCTGCAGAAACCCAATGCGCGTGTGGTGGTCCTCTTCATGCGAGGGGATGACTCGCGAGAGCTTATCGCAGCAGCCAGCCGCGCCAATGCCTCCTTCACCTGGGTGGCCAGCGATGGCTGGGGCGCGCAGGAGAGCATCGTCAAGGGCAGTGAGCACGTGGCCTATGGTGCCATCACCCTGGAGCTGGCCTCGCAGCGGGTGCGCCAGTTCGACCGCTACTTCCAGAGCCTCAATCCCTATAACAACCACCGCAACCCCTGGTTCCGGGACTTCTGGGAGCAGAAGTTTCAGTGCAGCCTCCAGAACAAGCGGAACCACCGGCGCACTTGCGACAAGCACTTGGCCATCGACAGCAGCAACTACGAGCAAGAATCCAAGATCATGTTTGTAGTGAATGCTGTTTATGCCATGGCCCATGCCCTGCACAAAATGCAGCGCACCCTCTGTCCCAACACCACCAAGCTCTGTGATGCTATGAAGATTCTGGATGGGAAGAAGTTGTACAAGGATTACTTGCTGAAAATTAACTTCACAGGTAAGCAAGGAGTCTCTAACCATTTTCTATGGTGCAAACAGGTGATATCGAATGGAATCAATCTCTGCTTCCACCCAGAAATTGTTTCAGCACCACAAAAAAATGGTTCAAATTGTTAAACAAGTACTCCAAGACACAATATAATGGTTCTTGGATGTTCTTGCTTATTTTTGAGTGAATATTGTGGCTGGTACACTAAGTGAAATTATAAGGCCTCCTAGGTGGGGGAGGAGGCAGATCGAGGTAGCTGCCGGATGTGGGTTCTGCAACATTTGCTCTCTCTCTTGTTGTTAGCTGTAAGATAAGACACCCATGATCAGGGCATTTAATCTCCTTTAGCAGAACTGACAACTCTGTAAGGAACATACACTTCCAAGTCTTCCTTGTGGCTGATTTGAGCAAAAGAATCTCATAACTTTCACAGTAGGTGAGAGAAAAAAATATCACTCTTTTCCCAGAGTCAGCCTGGGGCGTGGGGAGGGAAAGGTCATCAGACCACAGAGACTGCCAGGCATTTGGGATTATTTCTTCTACTATATAGAAACATTTCCATGTCAGCATTCACAGTTGTGGATTTTCTTAAATTATGTCATGAAATGAAACTTCCTGGGAGCCTGAGTATAAGCAAATTGAAGAGTGGTGGAAGTCATTCTGATACACGGGAAAGTGTATTGAAAGTGGCTTTTGCTGCCTCTTTGTTTACTTCTAAATATGATCTAAATATTTCTAAATATAACATTGCATTTTTATGCATTTATAACATATAAGAAGTACAAAATCTTTAGCTTAGCACTCTCCACTAAGGTACAAGTAATAACAGTGCTTTGAAGTACTGGTTCTGGGGACTTCGGCTTAATTCCAAATCATTAAATGATAAGTAATATTAGTGGGCACAAAAGATTTTGATGTCAAAAATATTACAGTAATAAAATGCTTTCATTTGCCTAAATTGCTAATAATCTCCCACAACACTAAGGCATCATTCTAGTCTGCGCAGTCTGTTTCAATTAATTTATCATTCAAGACATGAAAGTTTGTATGCTCAAATCATACTTCTATTGGCACAAGCAGCCATTTTCACATCTCCCTTAGAGATAATCACTCAGAAGTCAAATGGCCTGAAAAATCACTGATAATACTGAAAGAGGTCCCATGACCATTGTCTCCTGTTTTAGAATTCTAATCCCTAAATTAGCCTCAAAAGTAAGCACAGAAATGACCAGCCTGCATTCTTGCACTTCTTTTCTTCATTCTACCCACAGAAATCAATTATGTCAGCATTCCTTCCTACCCATCTGATGGATACCGTCTCTTAACATGAGAACGACTATTGTACGTGGTAAAGCTTAAACCTCTTCTGTGCCCTGTATTCTCACAGGTGTATTCCCTATAGAAATAACAAGTGTGTGTGTGTCTACAGGGTCTTGCAGAAGTAACACCTGCTTAACTATGGTTGGTTGTGTAGTAATATGGGTGTAATAACTTATAGTTTTAATTTGAACATTTCACCTAAAATGTCACATGCTGTGCTTGAGTATGATATTGTTATGTTACAGAATTACCTGCTTATCATTTTGTAATAAAAGATTTTATAATTAAAAGGGGTATCATTTGTGTGGACCCTGTATATGTAATAGCAAATCAGCATTTATCTCAAAATCACAGATAAGTTCCTACTGATATCTCCAGAAAATAAGAATGGACCATAGAGTCACTAAAAAAGAATACCTTTACCCTGAATGTAAATGAACTCTTTGGTATCTAAGTTGTATCTACAATGCACTTAATTCTTAAGGATGAATAAGATAAGCATCCTTCCCCCCTCCCTCTCAGGCTACTTTGGAATAATCGCTTATCTTTGTTTACCATATGTCCTAATTAACTCTGTTGTCCTAGTTCAGGTCTTACTCCTGAGCATGCAAATATATCTACTCATCAACAGCTAATAGACAGGAACTCTTCAATTCCAGGGAGCCCTTGAAAGGTGTTTTATGTAACTAAGATATATCTCCTTCACTTCCCTTACTATTTTGAGTCTTAAATGGTAAAGAAATGTGAAAAAATAAGGCAATAATTTGGATTAAAAAACAAACTTTTTTTTGGTCTGCCTTATTCAATTACTGACTGATTCTACAAAATTCACTTGCTGTGCAGAGCTGACCAGGAAGCGTTATTGTAGTTTTCTCAGTTCGTCTGACCTTACCAGCTCTAAGACAGAGGGTGGAAAACAGATGTAAACCACAGAAAGAGAGGGAATTAGTCCAGCCACCAGATAAATCTGAGAGTTGGATAAGACAATGCATTACTGTGGGGGGATACCAAGATGCTAAATTAACTAAATATGTACAATAAAATAATGTCCAAACAGCCCTGCCTCTCTGCCCCCGGCCTGTCCCTGCTGCTCTCCTGTCATCGCCTTTACTCTCCCTCTTTCTCATTTCACTCCAGCCACCCTTGTTTCCAAAGTGAGGGGTTTTGTCACTGCCAGTTCTCTCTGCTTATAATGCCCTTTTCCTGATATCTCCTATGGTTAATTCATTCCTTTACTCTCCTCAAGCCTTTACTTAAGCTAACATGTAAGTAAATGTTAGCTTCTCAATGAGGCCCACCTGGCAGTCCTTCAAACCACAGTGCGTGTGCTCCAACCTCCACCACAGGGGCCCCATTTCCCTTCAACCTGCTCTCCCTCTTTCTAACACCATGGTTTTTTCACCTCCTCTAACACCACGTCACTTATTATTTTCATGTTTATTCTTCATTGTTTATCTTCACACTTGAATATAAACTCCATGAAAATGGGTCATTAACAGTGATGTTCACTGATGTAGCCCAGGCGTAATAGGCACTCGGCAAACATTTGTTGAATATGAATAGCACTTACTACCCAAACTCATACTTCCCCCTCTAACTCCATTAATAAATCACGAGCTTTTCTAATGCAGAGACATATGTTTCATCTCTGATCTCAAATACCCAACACAGTTCCTGATTTAGAGTGGACATTATATAAATGTTTACTGAAGGAATAAGGAATGAGGAAACAATAAGGAGATAATAGGATTCTAATTTGTTAAAATTTAGTGTATGTATTTTGTTCATTAACAAATGAATTTCAAGATAGAAATGACCTCTAGAATGGCTGGGGTCTTTTTTAAAGCTAAACACTGTGTGTTTGTATCATTGTATTTGAGAGCGAGAAACTTAAAACCAAACAGCCTTAGTGTTGGATCTCTTATCTGTCACTGTTCTATAGAAGGAGCCCCCAAGACTGAAAGGGATTTGTCCAAGGTCATCCATCATCTGGCTGGTGGCAGCGGCCAACACTGAACTCCAGGTCACTGGGTCCAGTGCTACTTTTGTGCACTGGAGCCTGAGAAGCTAAGGACTTTGATCCCAAACTCCTACCATAGTTCCTGACACACATCAGATAGTGATGGAATGTTCGTTAAAGGAATGAGAGATGATCAGTCAGTAGGTTTGTAATAGGCTTCTTTTCGAGCTCCGTTTTATTTATCCCCTTAATGCTCCTGGGCCACTTTTTCGATTATTTGGAGTTAAAGTGGTTCATAAAACACCCATAATTTGGAAGCTGAGCCTTAGAATCTAAACCTTAGGGCATTAAAAGAAGTTTCAAAGCATTTTTTTTATTAGTACAATTTTTCCATCTGAAAGAGCCATGTCATCCAGAATTCTAAAATAAATATTTAAATGAGAATTATGTCTAGTGTCATGTGATCTTCAAACTTGCTTTGAATAAAATTTCATGAGTTCATTATGTAAAAGGAAAGCTTAAACTACTCTAGACAGTTAAAAGCAGAGGAAACAGAGAAGGCTATTAAACATTTAAAGAAATGCAATATCACTGTCATTTTGTGTGTTCACAGTACAGTATAATTTCTCTCACATTTTATTCTGAGAGAGACCAGCTCCAGAAAGTGGAATAAAATATAATCATAAAGTTACAAAAGGTTTTACTCAGAGATGAACTTGGCCCTGCTCTTCACTTGACAGAGGTGGAAATTGGGGATGTCAGTATTATTATCTTCACTTACTGAAGCACAGAAAAGTGAGCTCAACTGTCAGGGGGATGTGGTAAGCAGAGTACACCCAATTCTAAAGAACGAGTTCCACTTACTGAACATACTGCCAGAGGTGCTTCAAGACATATCCAGGGTTGAATAGGCCTTATCTTGGGCATAACATTTATAACATTCCTCAAGTGATTTGCAGGGTTGAGCTAAAACCTTTGATAATGGAGAAATTGAGAACTTGACAACAACAGGAAATTTATGAAGATCGCATGATAGGTGACAGAACAAACCATCAGGGTCCTAATTTAGTCATTCATTCCACAGATAGTTTTAGACTTTATGCTGCAACCTGGGGACCCAACAGTAAACAAGACCGATGCAGCCCCTGCTTCATGGAGCCTACACCTGCTTCCAGGTGCCAGATGCAGGGTCACTGGGGGCTGCAATATGAGGGTCTTGAGTTCTGTTTTGGTTTCAGTTTTTGTTTTGGACTGGAAAAATGTTGTGTATCTTATGTCCAGATAAAGTCTAAATTCATTAAACAAATCTTACTCCAAGGTCTTGACTTATGAGCAAGAAGGACAGCTTCCTGTTACTGCTGGACTGGGAGTCATAACAGGACTGGATAACGGGACATACACTCTGCCTTTTTTTGTTCATTTGGTTGGTTGCTCTTCTTTCTTTCCTTTCTTTTCTTTCACACTCATATCTTGACACAAGCGAAGAGACAGACTGTTGAGATCAGAGAAGACCTGGAGCCTGACAAAGATGGTCCAGTCTTGTCCGAATGTTGACAGTTCCTCATACCTGGAAGAGGGGCAGAGGCAGCCAATGGGGCGTCCAGCCTTGCTTCTCACACTCACCTCTGCATCTGACTCATCTAGTAGGTGCAAGGATCACTCCTGCTATGAGACTGTAATCGTAGAGCACAGGCCAGAAAGGGCAGATTTTCTGGGACGCTGCACTCCAAGGAATATGTCTGAGCTGGCCCCAACCGGGCAAGGCTCTCCTCTGGAAAAGTTCAGGGCCATCCAAGGCACAGCGAGGAAGCCAAAATGGTAATGGCCACAACTTTAGATGAATGGGCTTTGAAGTCCCTGAAAGAGCAAACTGCTCTTGATCTTGCTTCCTCCCCTGGAACATTTGTAGTTCCCACAAAAGCACAGAAACTTGTTCCAGCTCTGCTGATCAAAAGCATTTCCAAAACGTAAAGATAAATATCCTGTACTTCTTTCTTCCCTTTTCTCTCTGGTCAGCTTCCTGGAGTCACAAGAATAAGATTTAAACCCCCAAAGGCCACCACTAATGTGGTTCCTTATTTGTTTATGCACTGTGCATCTGTGCTTTGGTGTCTTAGAAGCCTGAGAAATGATTCTCATTTTAAGGTCACACAGTGGAAAACAGGAGCCTCTAGAAAATGTAATTTTCCATTTTGGCCTGAGCTTCCTGCTGCTGCTGCTGCTTGTTATATTGTTATTGTTATTATTATTATTATTATTATTATTATTATTATGTGGTTATTATTATGACTATTCTCATTATTTCAGAACTCTTAATTTTTCTTGATTCATCTGAAGAGCTACCCTGTCTATGAAACAGAAAAAAGTAATCATTCCCAATAAAGTTTATAAGAAATGGATTCTACTACCTTGCTTATCAGAAAAAGTATGATAAATATACTATTTCCTAGGTGTTTTCAGATTTTTCAATACTGTGTTTATATTTACAGTAACAATATTTACACAGATGTATGTAGATTGCATAAAATATTCTGAGCATTTTTTTAAAAATGTAATTGCCCTGCCTTAGCAATGGCTAAGCTGGTTAGAGCATCATCCTGTACATCAAAAGGTTGCAGGTTTGATTCCTGGTCAGGGCACATACCTGGGTTGTGGGTTTGATCCCCAGTCAGGGCATGTGGGAGAGGCAACCAACTGATGTTGCATTCTCACATTAGTGTTTCTCTGTCCGTCTGTCTCTCTGCCTCCCCCTTCCTCTCTAACAGCAATAAAAACATATTCTCAGGTGAGGATTTTTAAAAATCTATAAGTAAAGTACAGTTTAAAAATAAGGTTAGCCTATATTCCTGACCTTTGGGGACAGCTGGTATTCTCCCACAGTAACCTAGACATCTAAAGGTTTCTGATCTCTGTTACATTAGCAACCCATGTTTTTCCACTTCCATATGCCTGCTTATGCTCAACAGGACACTAGAAAGCCAAAATAGAGAAAGGAAGTATTTACAAATGATTCAGAAAAACAACTCCTGACCAGGAGAGCAATCATGAACTGAAATGGAGGACTTTTTTTAAAGAATTTTAAAAGATTAGATTATTATCTAATGAAGCAGGAAGTTATGGAAGATGCTTCCCAGAGTTGGGATTCATCTGTTGACAGACACTTAAGATTGTTTCCATGTCTTGACTATTGGGAATAATGCTGCAATGAACAAGGGAGTGAAGATAACTTCTTGATATCTTGTTTGCATTTCCCTTGGATGCGTACCCAGAAGTGGGATTGCTGGATAATATGGTGGTTCTATTTTTAATTTTTTGAGGAACCTCCATATTGTTCTCCACAGTGGCTGCCTGAGTTTATATTCCCACGAACAGCGTGCAAGTGTTCTCTTTCTCCACTTCCTCACCAACCCTTGTTATCTCTTATGTTTTTGATGGCGGCTTTTCTAACAGGCCTGAGGTGATATCGCATTGTGGTTTTGATTTGCATTTCCCTGATGATTATTGATGTTGAACACCTTTTCAGATACTTGCTGGTCATTTGAATATCTTCTTTGGAAAAAACTGGATATTTCTCTGGAAAAACTGGATATCTTCTTATCCAGTTATTCTGCCTGTTTATTAATTGAATTGTTTGGGGTTTTTTTGCTATTGAGTTGTATGAGTCCTGTACGTATTTTTATATTAGCTCTTTATCAGGTAGATGATTTGCAAGTATTTTTTCCCTTTTCATTTTTTTATGGTTTCCTTCGCTCTGCAGAAACACTTTAGTTTGATGTAGTCCCACTTGTTCTTTTGTGCGTGTGTGGGGGGGATGCTTTTATTTCATTTGTTTTTGGTGTCAAGCCAAAAAACTCATTGCCAAGACTACTGTTAAAGAGCTTATGCCTTTGTTTTCTTGTAGGTGTTTTACCATATCTGGTCTTAAGTTCAAGTCTTTAAGACATTTGGAGTTTATCTTTACGCATGATAAAAGATAGAGGTCCAGCTTCATTTTTTTTTGCATGTGACTGCCCAGCTTTCTCAACTTGATTTGTTGAAGAGACTCTCCTTTCCTCCATTGTATATTCTTGGCTCCTTTGCCATAATAAATTAATTGATCACATATTCTTTCGAAATATAATTTAAAATCAGGAAGTATGATGCTTCCAGCTTTCTTTTGCTTTCTCAAGATTGCTTTAACTATTTGAGGTCTTATGTGGTTCCATAAAAATTTTAAGATACTTTTTTCTATTTGTGTGAAAAATGACATTGAAATTTTGATAGGGATTGTATTGAATCTATAAATTACTTTGGATGGTATGGACATTTTAACAATATTGACTTTTTTAATACATGAGCATGGAATATTTTTTCATTTATTTGTGTCATTTTCTATTTCTTTCATGAATGTTTTTACCTGTTTGGTTAAATTTATTCCTAAGCATTTCATGCTTTTTGATGCTATTGTAAGTGGGGTTGTTTTCTTATTTCCTCTTTCTAATAGATCATTGCTAGTATATAGAAATATAGCTGATTTTTATATGTTGATTTTGTATTCTATAACTTCACTGGATTTGTTTCATTCTAACAGGTTTTTTTGTAAAGTCTTTAGAGTTTTCTATATATAATATCATGTCATTTGAAAATGGAGACAGTTTTACTTCTTCCTTTCTGATTTATAGACTTTTTATTTCTCCTTTTTGCCCAATTACTCTGACTAGAATTTCCAGTACTGTGTTGAATAAAAGTGACAAGAGTGGGCATCCTTATCTTGTTTCTGACCTTAGAGGAAAAGCTTTCAGCTTTTCACTATTGACATGATGTTTACTATGTGCTTGTCATAGATGGCCTTTATTGTATAGAAGTATTTTCTCTCTACAGCCAGTTTGTTGAGACTTTTTATTATGAATGGATATTGAATTTTGTCAGATACTTTTCTGCATCTATTGAAGTGATTATATAATTTTTATTGTTTATTTTGTTAACATGGTCTATCACACATATTGATTTGCAGATGTTGAACTATCCTTGCCTCTCTGGAATATGTCCCACTTGGTTATGATGTATGATCCTTTTAATGTATCGTCAGATTCACTTTGCTGATACTGTGTTGAGGATTTTTGCACCTATATTTATAAAGTATATTAGCCTATAATTTTCTTGTCTTGTAGTCTCCTTGTCTGGTTTTGGTAACAAGGTAATGGTAGCCTCATAAAATTAATTTGGAAGTGTTACCTCATCTTCTGTTTTTTTAGATGATTTGAGAGGATTGATATTAAATCTTTTTTTTAAATGTTTGGTTAAATTCATTAGGGAAGCCATCTTGTCACAGACTTTTGTTTTGGGGTTTTTGATTACTGATTCAATCTCCTTACTGGTAATTGGTCTGTTCAGATTTTCTTTTACTTCATAATTCAGTCTTGGTAGGTTGTATGTTTCTAGAAATTTATTCATTTCTCTTAGGTTGTCCAGTTTGTTGGCATGTAATTGTTCATCTTGTGAATCTGTGTGGGATGGATTGTAATGTCTACTCTTTTATTTGTAACTTTATTTGTTTATTATGTACAGTTAGATCCCTTCCAGGGAGAAACTGGGTGGTGGACATTTTTTTGTGCACTCCCTCTGTATCCGCCCTGGGGTGCTAGCTGCAGTGAGTGCTCCAACTCATTGATAACTGCCTCTTTGTTTGCTAGAGTCTTGTGGGTCTGATGAACACACATTATTGTTTCTCTCCCTTTCTTTCTCCCTTCTTCTTTTTCTAAAAATAAAAAAATAAAATCATAGATAGATAGATAGATAGATAGAGAATTCTGACAGACACTTTTAGAAATGAAATAAGATCAATTACTTTGACAACAGAAGTAAGAAAACAAGAGGTTTATATTACAGCCTTCTACTCCTTTATACTATCATCTATGGTTTAAATTTAGTCATCCAAACTACTAGACCAGAGACTGGATTAATACAATTCCATTAGTGTGCAGGCTCATCCCTTTTTACTATATCTCAAGCTACACTGGGACAAGGAATGTCTTCTTATCCCTCATGTTTGATGGCCCATCGCAAGAGCTTATTCAACGAGAAGCTAAAATGAAGACATTGCCCAAAATTGAGAATCCTAATAACAGTTGTAAAGATGTATATCACTTATCACTTTATCATTTTTAAAATGCTTTAAACACACTATATTAGATCCTTACCACAACACTGTGAAGTAGGTTGAGTAGACGTTATTATTTATCATTTTACAGATAAGGAAATGGAGGCTGAGAGATGTGAAATCACTCACCCGAGGTCAGAGAAAAGAACCCCTCCTAGACTAGATGCACACATGTTTTTATCATTATCCAGTTATATGTCCCCCCAACTGTCCAGGTCACAGGCATATAATGATTCCCATCTAATAAAGCAGAAAAATATGAATGGAAACAAAATCAGGCTGGTTGTGTTTCTGGTTGGCAAGTCTTGAAGAACTATGGGTACCCATCAAAGCAAGAGACACTGAATCAGCAAAGTTCGTATTTATTCTAGATCTAAGGCTGCACAACTCAGTGGCTTGGGGCGAGTCACCTAGCCACTCCTGGATCCATCTGCTAATATTTTAGAAACACTACACATATGTTGAGTGCCAAATAAAACTAGCAGATCAGTATTTTTATTCTCCCTTTAATATCATTAAGGTATTCCTGGGAGGATTAAAATTTCTGGTTGCAGTTAAAGAAGATGGTAATTCCCATTGCACTCACACTGGAAAGACTTCCTAAAGGAAATGGAATTAGACATGAACTTGGAAGAACCTGGTAAATTTCCCGTAGTCATTCAATATTTACTGCTGATCTTCTCTACGTCAGGAATTAAGCAATGAATCTAACAAAGGTCCTACCCTCACAGACCTTATGTTCCATAAATAAACCAGAAAGTATATAGTATGTCACATGGTAGTAGATGCTATAGAGAAAATGAAGCAGGGCAAGTGTATGAGGGAGTCCCAGGTGTGTGTGTGTCGGGGGGAGTTACTGTTTTATATAAGGTGGTCAGGGAAAACCTCACTGACAATTTGACATATGAGCGGAGACCTGAAAGAAGTAGGGAGCAGCCATGTGGAAATATGGGGGAGAGCATTCCCAGGAAGAGAATAGCAAGGCCTGAGGTGAGAGGCCTGCTTGATGTGTCTCGGGAGAAGCAAAGAGGCCAGCATGGCTGGATGGAGTTAGCATGGAAGAGAGTGGGGAGGCAAGATCAGAGAGGTGGTGGAGTCCAGATCCTGGAGGACCTGGTAAGGATTTTGGCTTTTACTCTGAGTTATATTAGAAACCATTAGGAGGCTCTGAGAAAGAATCGGCAGGAACAATGTCAAAGATTTAGAATAGGGCACATTTTAAAATGATGGTTACACATCCAAAAAGCTAATAAAGGGACCTAAAGAGGCCTGTCAATGTTGACATCCTAATATGTATCTTTCATAAATACAGAGGAATCTAAGACATTTGAATTTCTAAAGAGTAAGCCTTTTGTTAAAATCTTCAAGGCACTCAATTAGAACCAGAATCAATGCTCTCTATTGTGCGTTACCAACTAGGCAAACATGAATTCTTTATATTAAGTTGTAATTTTTATACTCCAGACTCAAGATTGGAAAAGGTGCTTATTAAAATGGCAATGGGTTTCTATAGAAATTTATACACTTACATCTAGAATTCCTACCACATAGTTGTTAATCATAGCTACAAAAAGAAGAAAAAAAATCACAGTGATATTTGCTTAGCCCTGAATGTTCTGGTAATGGGATATCCTCTCTGTAAACCTGTCTTCCCCACCACAGAAAGCCCCTAATCTAATTATGGCACTTCAGTCAATCCTCAAGATGTTCTGGCCTCCTGGCACTTCCTGTGCATGATAGTGATAGTAAGGTGGGCTATTTCTATCCCTGTAGTAATTTATTATTAATGATAGGACCATCACAAAACATTACAGGCTCCATTGATCAAAGTATTAAGTCATTTATGCAACAATTACTGAAGCATTTTTCTCACGTTAGACACTGGAAAGGGGATAAAGAAAAAGATGTGATCACTCCCATCCGGCAACTGCTGATCTCTGGGACAGGCAAGGACTTTTCTTGCAACATAGTGTGAGGCAGGATGTATTCTGGGCTATGAAAGAAGTATTGGGGCAATAAAATTACCTGTTTGGTTATTTATACTTTAAAAATATACTTGTACATACAGTATCTCATTTTTTTGCATTTGTAAACAAACTGTGTTTGTTGAACATAGTTGAAAGGCAATGCAAATTCCAGCTGAGGGCTGAAAAAAGTTGAGCAGGAATAGCTCAAGGAAAGCTTCTCAAGAGGAATCTGAAGAATAAATCATTTTAAAATTGGGTGAATATTTGTGTCAGTTTAATATGTAAGACACTTAAATAATTCTCCAACTAGAGACAGTGCCTTATTATCTGAGGGTAAGAACTCTTGTTCTTTGGTTTGTGCTGACTTTGGGTTTTCTTTCTTTTCTTTTTTAAAAGATTTTATTTATTTATTTTTAGAGAGAGGGAAAAGGAGGGAGAAAGAGAGGGAGAGAAGTACCAATGTGAGAGAGAAACATTGATCAGTTGCCTTTTGTACATGCCCCAGCCAAGACTGAACCTGCAACCTGGGCATGTGCCCTGACAGAGAATCGAAACTGGCGACCTTTTGCTTTGCAGGAAGATGCCGGACCAACTGAGACACATCAGTCAGGGCTGGACCTCCTATTCTAGGGAAAACTGCATAGATTCTGGCCTGTAATGGTTTTACTCAGTCTCATCCCTTGGCAAAAGGTCAAGATACTGGAAACTTCTGCTCAATTCTTAAGAAAATGTCAAAACCCTTTACATGAGTGTGGTCATCATTAACATTTGGAAACCTAGCAAGCACAAATGTTTTCAAGAATAACATGGGTATAAAGTGAAATGAAAGAATGGCATTCCACTAGAAATTCACAGTTACCGCTCTTATGATGAAGAAAAACAATATTGATGTCCTTACTCTGTGTCATCAGGAGGTTCTTGGTTTGGTTCTGCTTCACCAAGAATGACAAGGTAAACTTGCTTGCTTCCTCTGCACTGGAAACCACCTCACATAATGAATTGACTAAAAATATTCCCTCTGTATGTTTGGAAATGTCATCTTTCCTGATGCCAATCTTAGCTTAAGGACTTTGTTGTAGAAGGTAACTCTGAATGAAGGTAATTTGCATATAACCAAGTTTTGTGACATAAATGAAATACACTGAACAGAGAATCAGCAGATGGGAGATTGTGACATTAACTAGTCCGGAGACCTTGAGCAAGTCAGCCAAGCTCTCTGGGTCTCAGTGATGTCATATATCAATTTTTTTTTTAAATCTTTCTTGAAAAGAATCTTTTTTCTTTTTCAGAAAATTTTAATTAAAACAGTCATTTGTCACATACACACACAATCACATACAAATATACACACCGTAATATAATTTTTTCATAAAATCACCACAGAATAATACCTTTACCTTTCAGTACCACTGAAATAAAGGATTGTTTTTTCCCACTTCATCAAAATTTCATCTAGTCAATGCTGTTTCTTGTCCTGTGGGAGCATCTTTAATCAATACTGACCAGTGTGTCATTGTTTCTGTTTGGAGCTCGTAACGAAATTGCCCAGAACATTTAATTTCATGCAAATATCTCACCATAAGGGAAACATCAGGTGAGAAGTAGCAAAGGGAGAGCGAGAACTGACAGCAGCTTATTTCAACCATAAATTGTTGTTTATAGTACATGAGGTGCCATCCAAGTGCTTCATGAGCCAGCAGCGGAGTGAAAGTTCATCATAAGGGATAACAGTAAATTTGCTGAGGGGCTGGGAAGAAAACATTTAGTTTTATGTCTCTTCAAATCTTTTTCATATGGGTAATATAAAGAATTTAGCCTATTCCTAAAAGAACCAATAACAGCAATTAAATCACACCATGAACCATTTTTGTTTCTCTACCCTAGGTAGATGATGTTCCCTTCCTCCACTGGCAGAATGGGAAGAAACTCTCAGGGTTACCCACTCAAAGTTTTTGAGGTGTTTTTTAAATTACTATAATTATCTCTTAACCAGTATTTACTAAGAAATACAACG
Organism: Tonatia bakeri; assembly: GCA_004024845.1. Classification (NCBI taxonomy): domain Eukaryota; kingdom Metazoa; phylum Chordata; class Mammalia; order Chiroptera; family Phyllostomidae; genus Tonatia; species Tonatia bakeri. The sequence goes on along the minus strand of PVIA01002386.1, from coordinate 30,389 downwards.
TTTAAAATAGATAAAGCAGAGTTACTTTGATTGAATTCCGGAGGCACTGGGCACCCTGCTGTCCATCTGATAGCCTGCTCCCTTCTCTTCTCCCTCCTCAGTCATTATCCTCATTCACTAGACAAGGACACCAGCTGCCTATTTCTACCTATGTAATAGAAAGTTGATATAGTCAATACATAATATCTATTGATGTAGAATATATCATTTATATACATATAATAGAAATTATATAATAGAAATTTCTCTCGTATAGACTTCCAACTTACTAATTGCCATACAGATTAGCAAAATTATGATCTAGAACAAAAATCCTTCCCATTGTATGCCAACCAAATGAGAGCATGAACAATCATATCTGGTCACCAAGTTTGCAGCCATCATACTTTGTTAGTTTGAAGAGTTTTTATTAAAATGATTTACTCCATTTTTAAAGGTAAAGAGTAGTGTGGATGTTAAAAGTGACAGTAAGAAGACAACATATTAAAGAAGAGAGGCATGAGATCATTTTTATTAAGTGTTGAAAAAACATGACCGATTTTGCTATGCACATGTAAAATCAGGCATTGGGGAACTAAGCTGATTGTCAATGACAGAGAGTGACTCACAATCTGGAACAAGCCTGTGTACTTACCCTGATGCAATTGAGCATCAAGAGACAAGGAGAAGCAGCTAAAGAAAGAGGGTAAACTTTGGAGTGTGTGGTTACAGAACTGGTATTGACCTTTGATGCCCATTAACCTTTGTGTTAACTCGGAAAGGTGTTAGAATTACAATGGACAACTCAAAACTGACTCCTCATAAAAGCATCACTGTTGAAACTTTTCTTCCAAGCCACAGATGGTTCACTGGCTTCAAAATCCATTTGAGTCGAAACAGATCAAAGTGAGCATCAAAGTTGTGAAGGGCAATATAGCTGCTGAGAAATTCTTCACAGCATTTCCAGGGAGCATCAAGGGTACTCCTATCCCAGCAGATTTTTGATGTGGGAAAATTTATCTATTTGGGAAGAGAATAATGTGCCCATTTTTCCACTTGATATATTTGGTGGAAATAATGGAATTATAGACATAAATTCCTCTCAGTAGTTTTTGACTTAAGCCTAAATGGATTTCTGAACAGCCTTGTGGAGCTTGGTTCATTCGTATGTAGACAACCAGTTTGCTCCGTATAATGAACAGCTAAATTCTGAGTCACACCACAAACCCTTACCTTGAATGATTGGTCTATTTGGAGGACATTATACATTAAATTTTTATTTTCTTTTGAAGATATCATTTCGTGAAGAAAATAAAGACTAGTTACAGTGCTCCCATTTTTATTAGACTTCTTGAGTTATTTCAGGTTTTCAAGATTATTTTCCTTTTCCCCCTAATTTAGAAGTACAACATAAAAATAAATTGTATTGTGTTTCAAGTAATAAAATCTATACTAATCTGCTAAATGTGCAAAATTCTCTCCATAAAGCTAATTAACTAGACAAAAGGTCCATATCAGGCTTGAAGCAGTTCCTGTCTCTAAGGGCCTAACACAGTAATTAATTATGTTTCTGAGACTTTCTGAAAACACTTTTCCAGCTTCACGGGTGTTTGGAAATGAAACATCTTGGGCATCATCCAAAAACATCTTAATCTCTCAATCTGCTTAGAATTGTGTCAAGTTCCTACAAGGAAACAGAATTAAATGCCTTTAAAATGAGGCCTATATATCCTCATCTTTAATCAGTTATTTACTTTAGGGTTCAGATAACACAAATTGAATTTTTAATCAACCTCATTTACAAAATTCATTTATTGAATTTTTTAGGGAGAGAGAGGAAGGAAGAGAGAGAGAGAGACCTCAGTATGCTGCTCCACTTATTTGTGGACTCATTGGTTGTTTCTTGTGTGTGCCCTGACAGGGGATCAAACCTGCCACCTCAGTGTACTGGAACAATGCTCCAACTAACTGAGCCACCTGGCCAGGGCCCTGCCTCATTTTTAAGCATTGTTAACATTAGAGTAACCATTTCAGGTCAGCTTAACTTACCGGCTTGGTTGAAATAAAAAATATTGATGAAGCACAAGTTAATTACTGAAAGTTATAATGTGTTCTTATTTAACAGGCCACACTTTGATCCCCATTAAAGTTCCAAATGTTGGGGAGGGTGTGTCACATGGATGTGTCCAACTGGCGGAGACTCTGGGCAGCATCCGTGCCATTATGTTAACTTCCTTCCTCTACTGAGGAAGATTCCTCAGCAATTCAGGACCTCCCAAGAAATATGACATTTTCTCAGCCAGAACCCCTAGTTGAGCAGGAGTTGCTGAGAGGCAAGATACTGAAGGAATGCACATGGAGATGGGGTCAAGAGGAACTGGCATCCAGGAGTGAGGAGAAAGGCTAAGACAATCTTTCCCACTAAATCATTTTACCCCTACCTTGGGCTTCCCCTCAAACTCAGACCAGATGGCTTTTTAAAACTCCTCGGGGGAAAGTAGACTATAAGCCATCTAAGCACAGTCAAAAGATGTACAGAGATGACAATGACTCTTTATAAAGCCCACACCTTGGAGGTAGCACTTTAAATAGTATGGCTGTCAGTGCCCCAGTCTGAATGTACTCACCCCTCTATAGTTAGTCTACAGAGTTGAGAAGCTTTCAAGCTATTCTTAAAAAAAAAAAAAGTAATATAAAGTTCAAAAACAACTAATAGAGGATGGAGTGGACACTATCCGAAGAAATTTAATACACCCTTATTAAATTATACACCTTGGGAGGGATGTAAAGCCACCCCTCCCAAGACCACTTGAAGTGAAGCTTTCTTCCCTTTCTCTTGGGATTTCATAGTGGCACCCTAACAAAGCTGAAGAGGGTTGGAATTTTTAATTATGTTTCCTTTAATTACAGGCTCCCTTGCTATATTTACCATACAGCTAGTAGCCCTGAGGGTGGAGTTAGGCTGTTTCAAGTCATGTTTTAATCTCCTCTGTAATTGTGATTTGATTGCTGGTGTAAATTACCTAGTAGGCTTGCCACCTCCAGCGCCAGCCATTTCCCAGAGTGCATAATTTTGAATTAAAAAGCTGATATCCATCCAAAAGTTGTTCAGGACATTTCATGGGCTCAGTGAATTGTGCATGAAACAGAATTGTTTAAAAATAAGGCAAGAGGTTTCTTTGATATCAGCTGGGGTTTTTCATCATATTATGGACTATTATTTTCTAGACTTCTTAAAAGGTAGTTTCTTGAAATCTGTGTCTGTTGGCAGTGGTGAGATCAGAACCAGGTGTTAGACTTTGGGGTCAGACAGGATCTTGTCTGCAACCTTGGTACTTAACTTCTGGCTAGGAAAGAATTCAGAGCCAAGGCTCAAACCATAAGAGAAAGTTTATTTAAAAAGTCACAGAGGTAGGAGTGAGCTGTAGAAGAAATAGGCTCAAGAAATAAGTTACAGAAGCAAAAGAAGGGCCCTTGGAGCTTAGCAGAGAGGAACATAAAGGTTAAGCACCTGGAGAATGAAGACAGGGAGGGAAAAGGTGCTGGTGGTAAGTAGAGCTGGCGGGGTCCTCCAGCACAAGGGCTATTAAGGGTGGGGATTTTAGGAGAGGTTCCAGGAGAGGATCTCAACAGAATATTCATCGGCCTTTCCTTTCAGGATCATGGTCTCTACTGATTGGTAGGCACTAGGTGGGGGTCATTAGTCAATGCAGCTGGTCCTGATTGTCTGATTTCACTTGTCTAGTTTTGCTGCTTTTCTGGGCCCAGAACTGAAACACAACTGAAGCCTAGATGTATGTGATGCAGGTCAGAACCTCATTGTTCTGGAGCTAAATGCCTGTTGTTCAGTACCCTTCTGAAGGGTTCCAACCCGAGTGACTATCAACGTGCTAGGGGAGGAAAAGTCAGGGTAGGGTCCAAACCACATGACCAGCAACGTGCTGTCTAGGGAAGGCCACCCTGAGGGCGAGGTCCTTGTTTTCCCACTTTTTGCAGTTGCTCGGCACCTAGAGCTTTCCACCCTGGTGACCTTCTGTTCCTGGCCTATCGTCCTTGCTCTGCTCATGTCTGTCTGACTGCCTACCACATGTTCAATTCAGGAGTTACTGCTGATCTTTCTCTGACCTTTATATTTTATTTTAACAGCATCATATGTCATCCTGAATATGGCAGGTTCTGGCAGAAACCTGGTGGTTAATTTCCTAGGGAAGATTGTGGGGTGGGATGGGATGGGGTGGAGAAAAGGGCCATTCGCTGCAAACACACCATCTGCTGGACATAACGTGTATTTACTTTGAGGAACTTGCCCTCACATTAGGAAAAGGCTTTAGGAGCATCATGAGAACACAGAAGATCAATTAGGAGCTGAGATGGATATGGGAGGTCATCTATGGAGCATCTCTAAGCTAATATCCAAATGCCAATGGCCTTCTTTGATGATTTTTTTACAAGATAACTTTCTGTTATGTTTAATTTTGAGCTACTCATATGTCCCCATCCCAATGTCACATTACAAGTTGTAATGTGCAAAATTGATCCTGAAATAACAAACAGTACCCCCCTTATGCAAACAGAAATAAGGACAGTCAAGTTTCCACCTTCGTATGCAAATGCAAATCCTAAGGAAATTATTTAAATCATGTATAATTCCTTATGACCAATCTCTTTTTCTGTATACAAAGCACTTTGAAAGTTGTCAAGGGCTGTGCTTTTCTGCACCCTTGCAAGTTGGGTGAATATAGACAGTATCATTCAACACAGACACACAGACACTTCTGAGGGTGAAAAGGAGCACCACGAATTTACATCAGGACAGAGTGCGCAAACCAGGTTTGTCCTGGGCTAATCGAGACAACAGTGTCTCTCTATTCATAGGTAACCGAATCTCACAAACAGAGACCACATCCCAGTCTATACCTACTGCCAACTTATAGAGAAGAACAAAATTCAAAGGTGGAAATGATCCCATGTAGTGAACAGTTTCTAGACTGGGGCAGTTTGGAGAAAGACTTCAATTCTCATCACAAATATGTTTGGCATTGATATTATTTGATTCTGTTATTTATGCATTAATTCATCCATGGCTAAGTACCATAAAAAAGCCAAATTTGCATGCTAACTGAATTTATTGTGATTATTTTGCAATGTACAGTCATCCCTCGCTATATTGAGGTTCACTTATTTGCGGCTTCACTGGTGAGTACCCATGCAGAATTTTATATGTTAAAATTACATAGGTTTAAGGGTGTGGAAAGTGTTTAAGAGCATATGAGGTGTTTATAAGAATGAGGGAAAGGTTTATAGGAGTGTGGAAAGGGTTTATAAAGCCTTAAAATATATATAGATAATAAAATAAATATAACACCACTACTTTGAAGATTTTCACCTATTGTGGGGGTCTCTGAAACGTAACTCCTACAATGTGAGGGATCATTGTATTCAAATATCAAATCTTCAGGTTATACACCTAAAACTAAGATTATGTGATGTCCATTATACCTCAATTTTTTAAAAATGATCAAATAAAATTTCAGGAGTATCTAGAAGGGAGATAAGTCACTCCTAGTGAGTAGATATACTGTTTTATGGAGAAGGCAGCATTTGAATTGAGCACTGACAGAGAAGCAAGATTTGGGGAGTGGGCACTCTGGCAAAGGCAGAAGCTTTGAATAACTGACCAAACTGAGGAAAGTACAGTGCTTCCCCTTCACATCATTAATATTGCTTTCCAGCAAACATGTTTTGAAGCTTACTAAGTGTCAGGCACTTTTGACACACTGATGGATAAAACAGACATTGATTCCTACCTTCAAGAATACACAGCCTGCTAAGCAGTAACATTTGAGCAACTGTATTTCAGAGGCCATTTCTGAATTGTAAATAATTTTGGTAATCAGCATATTTAAACTGACGGGAAGTAGGTAAGGTCACTTTGGGAAAAGATTTAGAGGAAAAAAGAAAAAGGCACAGAACTAAACCCTAAGTTACTCCAACATTTAGAAATAGGAAGAAGTTCTCAAAGGAAAAATAATTGGTATAGAAACAGTAAAACACACAAACAAAAAATACATCTTATTCTTTTCTTTAATTTAGGAATATAGTCTCTATTTCAGAGGAAATTAAGTTTGTCAAGGTGTAGCTGAAATGTAGCTTTAAGCTTCCTCATTATCCAATAATTATCACAATAATTTAAAAATTATGAATACCTTTCTCCAAGGAACCCTAAATGCTTTAGGTGTCCTGTGTAATGTACCTCCCTAAGATTCTTATTAAATTATAAAATCATACATTTTTAAAGTTAAGCAAAAACACCATTACTATCTATACTACCTTCAGTTTTAGATTTCCTGTGGGGAACTACTCAATTCTCCCTTCTCATTTTCAATGAGGTGAATCAGAGCAGAGCTGTAACTCCAATCTTATTTATGAATAGGAAATTAGCTCAAAATATAGCCTAGTTATTCTTCCCAGCTCCCTACTGTGCAGTGTCCTCTGTCGTGCTGTCCATCATTTTTAAATAAATGTTATTCAGTGGGCTGTTTAGGACCTAATTTTGTCACTTTTTATGTTAACTATTATAGAAATATTTAAGTATGACTCAGGCTGAAAGTCAGTGTAAGGAACAGCAGATATTTCCCAGATTTTGTGATCCTTTTCAGAGTGGAGCTTCACCTTTTTAGGCTTTGCTATCCATTCAGTAAATATTTATTAAGCACCTGCTTTGTATGAGGCCTTGTATCAATACCTTGAGGCTAGAAAGATGTCAGTCTCTACCTTCAAGATGAGAATCTATTGGAGAACACACACAGGTAAAGAGATGATTACAACACAGAGTGATAAATCTAACCCATTTTGGTAGACGATGAACTTCACTTCCTTATTTGTTCCTCTTTAGGCTTCTGTGCCTTCTAGTCTTTTTCAAACTCTGTTCTTCCATGACTTTTGTGATTCCAAACCCTCTTTGTCTTTCTCATTCCTCGTCAACCCTTCTCTCCTAGTCTCCTTGGTGGACTCACCATGTGTCCACACTCTGAATGTTGAGACAACCCAAGGCACCATCCTGCCAATCTTCTCTAATAGTTGTCTCATAAAGTCCCCAACATTGAACATTATCTGTGTAATGATGATTCACAAATGGTGTTTCCTTCATGCCTGACCATTCTGCTACTATCTAGATTTCTGTATTTATTTTCCTTGGCATCTTATCTTGGATATCTAAAAAATAACTCAACTTTAACATATCCAACCCAAACTTCTTTACTTTCATCTCCCCACCAGAATATAAATGCCCACAATCACCCCTAGACCTATTTCAGTTAATGGCACCATCATCCTTTTTTTTTTAATAAAATCTATATTCAATCAAAGATCAGTTATTTTCCTCATTCCAATGTTCAGTTTGTGAGCACCACTTCGAAAGATGTATCCCAAATCTGACCACTTCTTACTGCCTCTACTCCTCTTCCAAGTTTCCTGCCTTCATCTCTTGCTTCAATCCCTGAAAAACCATCTTAATCATTTTCCTTGTCTCAATTCTTATGCTCTTAGAGTTCATTCTTCACATCAAAACAGAGTGAGCTGTTAGAAATGTAAACCCTCAGAGCACTTTTATTTGAAGATAGAATAAAATCTAACATATTACCAGAATGGGATCCCATAAGACCATTAGGGTCTATAAGACCCTATGGGATCCAGTCCCCTGCTGCCACTTCATCATCATATAGCTTGATCTAGACTATTCTTCCTCCAGAGCCTGAGATGGCTCACTCCTTCTTATCTTTAGGCTCAGCTCAAATACTACTTTCCTAAAGAAGCCTTCCTTGGTCACCCTATCTGAAGAGCTTTCCCAACCATCATGACTACTCATTATTATACCATTCCCCAGTTTTCATTTTTGTCATAGCACTTACTTACCACAATATGAAGTTATACTATTTGTTCATTTGTAGCCCACTAGGATAATCTGCATGGAGGCAAGATCATGGACATGTCGTTCACACTTTTAGTCTTGGTGTCTATTAAGTGTTAAATAAATACGTGAAAGAATTGAAGTTAAAATGGAATAGTATGAGGATATAAAAAAGTGTCACTTATTATAATTTTAGGGGGTCAGCAAAAAATTAATACACTTCTTGAGACACAAATAAAAGTGAGTAAAGAGGGACCCAGGCAAAGGAAATGACAGATGCAAAGAAAAAGAAGCAAATAACATGGAACTTGCAGGGAATGAAACATCATTCAGTGCGCATGGAGTGCAGAGTTTAAGGAGGATGATCTGGGGATGGAAGTGGTAGGGACAAGTGTTGGGAGAAGGAAGGAGGTGGAAGGAGTAATTAGCATGTATGAAACAGGTGAAAGTATCACATTGTCAAAGGCATCAAACTCCTGTTGAGGAGTTCGAACTATTTTCCATGAAGGCAAAAGCACATTGAAAGTTTCTGATAAAGATGGTCACCACCAAACGTGGTTTCAGGCAGACTGGTGCTGCTAGAGTGTGGAGAATCAATCGTTTGGGGTCAGGGGTGAGTTTCAGCAAAAGGGAAATCATTTACTAGGCTGAAAAATCTCTGGAGCACACAAGTGTAGTTTTTCTGAATTCTTTAGTAAATGGAATAGTAATGAAACCCACCTCATGGGGTTTGCTATATGGAGAGAATTCCAGGCCTTCTAAACATCACCCCTCAGCTTAATTAAAAAGATGAAATTTTTAAAAATTGTTCACAATTAAAACCACGGATATGGGGTCCAAGTAAACACTGTATTTATCCAGAAGACATTACAAGAGCAGCTATCTGGTATGCAGCCTGGAGCCAGCGGGGGAATTTGAGTCTACTGAAGTAAACCGTGCATTTTACACACACTCATCCACCCCGGCCTTCCTCCTTAGACATTACCTCACGCTGCGGACCGGGGTTCCTTCTGGTCTGGATCACTCTTTTCCATGATGACAACAGAAAAATGAATTCCTTTGCAAATGACCCATTCACAGAAATCCTCAAATTACATTGTGAAGGTGTTCATTTATTTTTTTCTGAAAGGCCAGCCTTGCATTTCCCTCCTCATTATTCATTTAATGGGCAATTGCTAAAATGCTTACTATATGCCTCATACTATGCTAAATATTAAGGATGAATAAGACATGGTTTTTGCCCTCAAGACAACTACATCAGTATGAGAAAATGACTATAATAGCTAAGCTCACTTAGTGCTTGTGGAAGCACCATGGGCAAATATGCAGTTCAGCCTGGGGGATCCAAGAGTCAGAGTAGGGTAGGACAGACCAGAGTTAAAAACATGAGCGCCGGAGCCATACAGACCTGGGTTTGGTTCTGAATCTCTCACTAACTAATCATGTGACTTAATCTCTTTCATGCTTAGTTTACCCCATCTGTCAAATGTCAATAAGCACCCTCTGTGTTGCACTAAATTAAATGAGATGATGTACGTAAAGCACAAGAGCAGATACATAGCTCTACTCAAATAGATGCATGTTGCAGCAGTAAGCATAAATATGATTTATGATTATCTACTTACATGGTTATAAGAAGGAACTATTGAGAAGGTATACAGTAGACTAGAGCAAGGGTATTTATTATTCAATAGAAGAAACAGCATATATGTCAAATGTCTCAATGTCTAGCAGATGCCTGCAGCCTTAGTCACTTCCTGGGACCACCTAAAATCCCAGAAACTGAATACAACAATTAGCAATAGAAGAGGAAGGCCTGACCCAGCAATGCCTCACACTGTGGGTCTTCTTCCTGGGCATGAAGATGTACATTGTTGACTGGTAAATTTCTCTTCTGAGCACTGAATCCTTATCTCACTGATTAGAACTCTGAACTGGGCAAAAGAAGTCTTAACTATCTCCCAGCCATCACACAGTGACCCCTAAGCATCTGTCGCAGACTTCCTGATTGTAAGATGTACCCGCTTGTATGTTGTACCCCTGCCGAACCCGCTCGAACAGCTCCATCGACTCCACTGGAAAAAACACTTTACACAGCAATTATCACAGTCAGAGATACTTCACTGCTATTTGCTAAATTCATAGGATGAAAATAAAAAAGAAAGTAAGAGCTGTCATTGTTTGTATGTCTTTATGCTTGTGTGGGAAGCAGTACATCTAGTGGGGGAATTAGTTTTCCACCTTTCCCCTTTATTCTTACAACAAAGTTTTTGCAAATTTCTTCCTTTCCAAATCACATGTTATTAAGAGAAGCTTTGAAAAAAGAGGACTTTAAATTTATTCCAATTGCTACCTTAAAAACGTTACTGCTGATTGCTTGTGCTTCAAAAGAGTTACCATTTGGTGCATCAAGGACAATCATATACCCTAAAGGTAACAAAAGATATGCTCCCAGGACAAATTTGAAACTGTTTGAAGAAAAGTATTGAAAACTGACCACTGTAGCAACAATTATCAGGGATGGAGGGGCTGAGCCGAAGCTAATGCCAGGCTGCCCAGCAGTCCTCGGGCACAAACACATCATAATGGCCAGGATCAGCAACCAGAGAATGGACTTGCCTCAAAACCACAATTTCTGCAGTGCAATTATTCAGAGGCATTTGATCCAAAATGCATAATGCTCTAACCTATGAATGCCAAAATCACAAACCATCTCCACCTCCTTCCAAAGCTGTGTCATTAGTTTTGAAGTGGAAAGCACTTGCTACAGTGAAAATAGTTAAAAACAAAACAAAGCAAACAAAACAAAACAAGAAACCTTTGCACTTTGCACTCCACAGAAGGTCCTCTGAAATCAAAGGAAAGTGGAAAGAGAAGGTAGCTGTGGAAGGACGGCATCAGCTAAATTTGAACCTGAGGATAAGAGACAATTCCTATTGCCCTTGAAGACATTCTCCTACCCTTCCAAAAATGGTCTGTTCCCAGATGACCATATTCCATTTCATTACCTAGAACGAAGCTTTCACCTTCTACAGTATGACTGCAGACTTTTACCAAATTAACTTATAAGCAAACTCTCACCAGGATTTAAATTTATACCCCAAGTCTCTGTAACCAATAATCACACCTTTTTCTGTGGGAAAGCATTGATGTAAAGAAGGTATCCGGCTCGTAACATCTGGGAAGAGTGAGAGCATGCATGTTGTGGGAAAGAAGACTGGGTAGTCAAAACTCAGATGTCTGGAGATTTTGCCTAGAAGTAGCTCTGAGTGTGGCTTGTCATGACTGGAATGGGCCAGACGGTCACTGACAACATAACAGGGTGCACTCTGGGATTTTCCAGCAGGAGCTCAATCCTGCTGCCCGGGAGGGGAGGTGAGCAGATGTTACCTTGTGTCCAACTCATTATTTTAAAATGAATAACAGAAACAAATATCTGAAATTGAGTTTTTTTCAAATGAATTTAGCAGGTAGTATATATTGAGTATCTTAGCCAAGCAGATGATCTACGTCACTTTCCAAGCGTTTTTCAGTTTTCTGATGAAAGCTTTGAAGTGTCAACCTGAAGTTCTTTCAGAGTGCTATGACCATGTGTATAGCACCATGTGATAATATACTATTACCTTATATGTTTATGATAATTTTATCAACTTACCAGCTGATGTTTGGGGAGGTTCCTTGCTCTCTGCCTCATATTCATCTTTTTCTGTTTCCTTTATTCATTCCTCCAGCACACATATTTTAGGGCTAGGTACAAATCTCTGCTGTCAAAAATTGTACAGGGTTCTCTGGGAGAAAAGAACAGGGACAGAAAGTGTGCCCATGCTTCTGCGGCCCAGAACAAACTTCCCAAAGGAAATGCTTTCCACCTTCCAGGATCTTTACCTTTCAGCATCCCTGAACACCTGCCTCTGGCAAAGATGTACCTAAAGGTGCAGAGGGTCAATGTTGCAGTGTTTTTCTTCCATTTTTCCAAAATTCTGTCCTGTAGACAAAGTCCAACACTTCTTTACTACCTCTAGCTTTTTACTAGTGTATGTGTGTTGATACCCAACTCAACAGGGGTAATTAGGCAAGACTGGGTTCAGGGAATTCATTAGCAATCTGGAAATCAAGACAGTATTACAGATAATAAACTCCATGGTTAAGAGGTGGAATAAAGAGCAATGACTTTTTTTTAAGTAGAAAGAGATTATATCAAACATATAGGTAGTTTTAGCCTATTTTAGATAAATAAAGTCTGCCATCTACAAAACTGCTGTGGTTCATTCATATAGAAATTTGAACAGACCTAAACCGTTTAACCAAGGCTCAGAAAACCAGCTGGCTGATAGCACAGTGGCTATGTAATGGTCAGCACATGCACTCAATCATTCATTCGTGAATTCATTCATTTTGCAAACATTTATTGGCTACTTACCAGCAGGCAGACACTCTAATAATTAAGCCAAAAGTTCTGAAGCATATCTATATGCTAGACACTGTGCTACATACTCTCAATTTAACTCGCCTTGAATCCTATGGGTCACTGAACACACATAACTGAAGTGACCAGTAAGTGATGAAACTGAGATTCCGACTCAGGCAGTCAGTCAGAAACAGGGGACAGTGATGCACGGCCCAGCACCAGCCCTCACAGAGCTGTTGGTCTAGAAAATGGACCAGAGCAAATAAACAACTAACTGAGAGTGAATAATAGTCTTCAGGCTGAAGCTCTCACGTGGGCTCTGGGGCCCCCGAAGAGAGTTCATTTACAGTCAAGTCATCGCTTGTTTATTTGCATTCTCCACCAACTTTCTCCTCTTCTCCTCATTTTAAAAAGAAAACATTTAAAAATATATAATTTTCTTTTTAACTAGCAAAATATTTTTCTCTCTCCTTTGCAAGGTTAGTATACCAGGCTTAAAATACCTGCTTTTCAAGAACCTTTTCTATGTGAGACATTGTTTAAGGGGTAGAAATTCAAAAACATCACGAAGTGGGCTTGTGGGATCCAGGAGGGAGCATCCAAACCAGAACTCCCCCCAACTGTGTCTGTTATGCAATTAAGATCCCAGGGCACAAGGTATTCCTATGTTTCATGAAATGAAGAAATCCAAATTTTTCTCTCCATATTTTTATAAATGACACTAATTCAGATATTTTGAAAACACAGTGGAAGATAATAAAACATACTTCTAGGGTTGAATTTAGCCTATAGATCCCAGTTGGCAATGGCTGTCTAAAAGATGATAAAGTTTGTTTTCTATCTTTAAGGAGCTCACAACATCATGATAATAAGATAGTAATGGAAGAGTGATACAGAAAAAAATTACTATGTGAGAAAAGATGGTGAGTGTGAAAGAAAAAGAACATTATATATGGGGTCACAGTAGGACCTACCCTTTCAGCTGAAATATAGCTAAGGGCAAAGATGCAATATTTGTGCTGATTTTACAGGTATTATGGGAAGAAAATGCATATGAAGCACAGGGAACCATGTGAGTGAAGCTGCACAGATGGAAATGGACAGAGAGGAAGGGGTCATTAGGTTTCCTGTAGACTGAAGGGATAGAGTCCAAGGCATTGTGCAAGATTTGGAAATTCATGGTGATACTTGATCCTGCAGTGCAGAGTTCCAAGACACCAATACACAAGAGATCAGGCATCCTTAAGTAAAACAAATACATTAAAACAAAATTTGGTGGTCTAAAACTTGGGGGAAAGCTATATACCCCATCATTCTCTGGATGATTCTCAAGGCAATTCACAAATCAGATACTCTAAGAACTAGCGTACACATCCAGTACTGAATCCTGTTTAGTTTTGTTAATCCAGTTTATTAATTGATCACAGAAGCCTTTTCCCTTAGAATATTTATTTTTACATTAAAAGAACAAAAAAACATGTCTATGTTGCTAGATGTAACAGGGAAGCCATTTAGGCCTTCATGCAATAGAGTGATGGTGGTTGTGGTGTCTTAAAGAGATTTTAAGAGGAATATGAACCAAGAACAAAGGGAGAGAGAATGGGCACAGAAAAGTCACCTAAGAAGCTATCACAATGGTCCGTAGTGATAATAATGGCCCTTATTACACAGCACTCCCTGTATGCCAGACATAGCTTGAGGTGCTGTTCATATTGTACATATTGTAATGAGAACCAGAATCAGAGTAAAAGCAGCAACCAATATCCACTTCAGGGGTAAAGATGGATCAGTTAGTATTCTCCACCCCCACCCCAACCTCTCAGCTTCCTCTATTTTTTTTTTGCTTCTCCTTTTTCTTCTCTGCCCCTGCATTTGCTCTATAACTCCAATTTGAAAGAAAAAAAAAACATTTGAAATTCGAATTCAGCTATTAAATTACTTTCCAAATAATTGAGATTTACTTCCCCTTTTGTTGCTTCCTGCTCTTTTCTGTAAGATCTGTTATAAGCTATTCAAGAGAACCTATGCACCCCTATGTTCATAGCAGCACAATTTACAATAGCCAAGTGCTGAAAACAGCCTAAATGCCCATCAGTAAATGAATGGATAAAAAAATTGTGGTACATTTACCCAATGGAATACCGCATAGCAGAAGGAGCTCCTACCCTTCACAACAGCATGGATGGAACTGGAGATTATTATGCTAAGTAAAATAAGCCAGGTGGTAAAAGAGAAACACCATATGATCTCACCTATAAGTGGAACCTAACCAACAAAACAAACAAGCGAGCAAAATAGAACCAGAGACATGGAAATAAGGAACGAACTGACAGTGACCAGAGGGGAGGGGAGAGGAAAATAATGGGAGAAAGAGGGGGAAAGAAGAGGAAAGGTCAAGTCAAGGATTATTTATAAAGGACCAATGAACAAAGACAACGGGGTGGGGGGATTGAATGTGGGAGGTGGGGTTGGGTAGGGCAGGGGAGAGTAATGGGGGAAGTGGGGACAACTGTAAATGAACAACAATAAAAAAGAAAGTACAAAGGGATATGTTATAAGCTAGAACTAACAGAGAAAGTGGTTAACTCTATAGAAGTTTCAGGAATTTGAAATGGTATTAAGTGCCAAATCCTACTTTCTGCATTCCCTCTTTTAGGTTACACACACATAAGAATCAAAAGCCAAAAGAAAACTAATTTCTATTTTTATCAATAACTGAGCAAGTGCCTGATCTCCCCTCCAACCTCCTCCCCAGTACAAGCCTTCTCTGATATTATAGCTAGAATACTGGGCAGGAGCCAAAAAGACTTTGGTTTCCCACAACCTGTGTCTAATGGCTAAGTCCCTAGAGCAGATTCCAAGCCTACTAATCCAAACACCCATAACATGTATATGTGTAATGAGTGGCAGCTTTTCCTTCCCCACCTGTTGCAGGTGGAACAGAGAGCTTGGAGCAGGGTCAGAGCTGCTAGGCAAGTCCCACTCAGTCTGTATAGCCTGGAGACCGGAAGTGCCAAGGTGGGCATGAAGATGGCCAAGGTTAGCCCTGAGAAGTTGGTCCCTGTACCGGAAGTAGGAGAGCATCTGCCCATCTCTGTTAATTACTGCAATACTGCCAATTAGGGAAAAATAGTCCAGTCAATGAAAGTTAGAGGCTGCAAATTCTCCTCTGTGGAAGAGAAAAATAAATTGGGAATAGATGGAAACTAAGGAGCAGAAATTCCCTTTTCTTGGAGCTAAGCCTAAACCACAAAGGATATCATTTTAGGAGAGCTAGACAAAACTTATACCCAAAATTATTTCTCTAGAGGTATCAAATTCCATCATCAGCAATTTATCCATGATGGCCTTTCATATTATCCCTTGACTATATGCTCTCTTTCAATATGAATATCCCTGAAAGTGGTAACAAAAACAGAATCTAGTACTTCAATTGGAGTTGGTTTTGCTCAGGGCTACAAAGGAAGTTTGGGTATTGAGAACAAGAAGGAATGCTGAGAAAAAAAGGGGAAGGGAAAAGGAGCAGAAGAGTCCCAAGGCTCTCCTGTCTGCTTCATTAGAACACACCTGCTTGAATGCTGACAGGCCAATGCAATCACTTTCTCCATTGATTTCAAGGATGACTTTGAATAAAGTCCTAGATGTTAGCAGTCCCCTATCCCATGATTTTTTGGTAAAAATACCATATGGAAAATATGAGAATTTAAGCAGGAAAATTATACATGCATGTATAATTTTTAAAAAGATAATATTAATTTGGTGATAAAACCCTAACATGTCCCTTAAGCACAACAACTATATATTGTAAAGTATATTATATAAGTACATGTTACATAGTATTAATACATTAATATATGGTGTTAATGTGTAATATGTAATTAATATGTGATACTATAATTTATTAATATAAAACATTTAAATGTGTAGTATACTATACAATATATAATATACATATAATATACAGCCTATAATTAATATATAGTATAATGTATATCATAGGTTATATAATTATGTATAATTTTTCTTTTTACAGGCTATGTTAAGATTTTATCACCAACTTAATTTTATCTACCTTATTAATTTAACACAATTGGAGGAACAGTAGAAGTAAGACTCACATGAGCTAAAATGATTTCTGAGATTCATCAATTTCCAGGAGTATTTTCTAAGAAGGAACAAAATAATGAGATTTATAATACACTTAAAACCCTTATTTTTAGAATAAAATTAGAAATGTTGGTGCAAATTGAGGACAGAAATTTAAAGCTATTACTTTGAATTGTCACCTTAGTTATTTCTAGTGGAAAAGAAACTCTTTCAGGAAGATGAGGTTTGGAATTTCTTTTAACAATGTGTGAATGTGCTTGATGACATGACAGGGTCCGTTAAAATCTTGTGGTTCAATAAAGCAGCCTTTCTCTGTGAAGACAGAAGACCACGCCATGCTACAGTGGCTTAGGAAAACATGACAACCTAACAATAGACCTGCATGCTGAGAGGAGAAGTAATTTATTTTTCCCTGTATTCTTTGTACATGATACTACACAGAGAGTCAAGTGCACATCTATGCCTGTGTAAGACAAGAGAATAGAAATTAATTTGCTTCATTGGTAGAATTTCAGTCACTGCACGCTAAGCTGCTGTGCTTATCTTTGGAAAGTTCATGTTTGAGGCTGAATAAAATTCTTGTTCTGCTTTTTATGTAAAGTAGTATATTGTTTGCTTAAAAATGGAAACCTCATTTTATTAAGTATTTGTGTTACTGCGATTATGTCCTTCAGAACACTAGCTCTGCTACCATTTTTCAAACACATTTTTGAATAATTTGCACTGCTGACTTACTAGAACCTCTCTGACAGGGATTTTCTCAGTCATTTTCACCTCCTGTCTACATCACAGTTCACTCTTCTGCAGCATTTAGAGCTGCAGCACAGCAGGGGAAGTGATTTAAGGGCAGAACAATGGGAAGCGTATGCCTTTTTTAAGGACAGGGATGGGCACTTGCATCCAACTTAGTTTTGATAAAAGCCTTTTTTTTCCTGCTTTTGAAAAAAAATTTATGCTCTATTATTTGACATATTCATTTGAAAACAGGAGGACAAATTAAATTTGTCCTCAGAATTCACAATTTCTTTTCACAAACTTACAATCCTTTGGTAAGTGTTGCCAAGTCACAGTGTTCTTGGATGCTTAGGTTTGTGCTGGAGACATCGCATTGATAGGAGAAAACTCCCACAGAAACCCCACTTAATGCTCCCCACAGACAACTATTCTTGCTGGGAGTCTGCTTTAAAAGGGTGTATATCCATGAATTTCACATTTTGATTCAACCAATGTCAGATGCAAAATATTCAGGAAAAAAAATCGCAGAACGCTCCAAAAATGAAAACTTAAATTTGCCATGTGCCGAGCGCTACAACTGAATCCACGTGAATGAAGTGACATGTAGGCACACCTTGTGAGAACCTATGTGCACATGATGCTTGTATGCAAACACTACGCCATTTTATACACGTAATGGGCCTGAGCACCTGCAGGTTTTGGTATCCTCGGGGGTTCTAGAACTCACCCCTCACAGATACCAAGGGACGGCTGTGTGACATGGCACCCACTCCTGCTACACACAAGAAAGTGCTTCTTTGTTAGAATGTGATTGACAGTGAGGAGACGCCCAGCTGAGTTGACTGATTTTGCAAAAGTGAGTAAAAGGAAAAACATGGAGCTCTGTATAAAATGCGGTCCGTGGTAAGGGTGGCAGAGTGGGAATAGAGTTCAGTAAAACTGTTGATGAAGATGAAAAAGTGAGGGTTTTGCAAGAGAATATTGAAGGGAGTATGTAAGCTGGAAATTACTGTAGGGAGAAAAAATGACTATGTAATAACAAGCTCAATAGGATAGCACCATAAGGAATTCATCTGGCATGGGTGTTTCAGTTTATAAAGAAGTTTGGGATTATCAAAATGTTTCTAGAAATTCAAACATTTATTACCCTAGACCACGGTTTCTCGGTCTTGGCACTATTGACACTTTGGGCTGGAAAATTGTTTGTTGTGAGGGTGTGTTCTGTGCATTACAGAATAATTAGCAGCATCCCAATCTTCTATTTACCCACTAGATGCCACTGGAGGTCCCCACCCTGAATCATGACAACTAAAAATGTCTCTCTACACTGCCAGGTGTTTTCTGAGGGGCAGAATCATGCCTGGTGGAACCACTGGCCTAGACCAATGGTTTTAACCTGGGCTGCATAGTAATATAGTGAACTCTCAAAGTACAAGTACAAAGGCCCATATCCTATGATTGATATTTAATTGGTCTATAGCTGGTATTGACATGTTTTTTTAAATTTGTGAAATGATGCTATTCAGTCTATTAAGTATTATAATAACCACTTTAGAAAACAATTAGTGAATGCCTACTATGTGCCCACCATTGTCTTAAATGGTGAGAATACAAAGATAAGTGAGATATTGTCCTTGGCCTAGAGAGGCTTAGGCTCTAGCGAAGACATGAACACACAGTGGGTACTTTTTTGGTACGTGACATTCGTGTCCCTAAAGTTCAATGTATAGGACACTATGTCAGCACAGTGGAAGAGCTGGTGCTTAATGGCACAGTTTTTGAGATAGCACTACATTTCTACCAGAATGGCTAAAATTCAAAGACAGCAACATTAAAGTAGTAAAGCCACTGGATTCACATGAATGGCTAAAATTCAAAGGCAGCAACATTAAAGTAGTAAAGCAGCTGGGTTCACATACACGGCAGTTTTACTACTGTGTACACATAGCAGAAATGCACCTGTCACAGGAATAGCCATAGCAGCAGACAGGAGACGCTGTCAGTGCCTCACCCAAACCCCCTTAGCATGCACTATTCTCATGCATGCCAGTGACTCTCTGCCCACAGGCAGCTTTCTGTGGCCACAGGAGCTTGCTATGCCTGCACCTAGAGCAGCCAGAAATGCCATGACATCACCACCCCTGGAGCAGCTATCAGCCAATGATAAATAAGAGTTGTCCCATCCAAGCTAGTGAGTAAGCTGGCATATTATATCCCAGCTTCCATTCTATGCCATCTCCCCAAGCACTCCAGTGAGAATGAGACCACTTGTGCTCACCAATGTGCTCTGCACTGGATTCCCTGTCCCGTCTATATCTTACTTCTCCACTCCCCTATAAACTGCCTAATCAACTTCTTGAACTCAAATCTATGTCTTGAGGTTTGCTCCTGGGATAACCCAGCTAAAGATGCAGCATAATTCATAAAGGCTACAGATTTAGAGAAAAAAAAAAGAAATGTCCATAACAGAAACCTGATCATGTTCCATTTTTAACAGCCGTAATATTACATGGGTATGTGCGTATCATAAAAAGTCACTTATTTTTATCCTTTTTCTGTATATGTATTTCAATGAAAAGCTTTTAAAAATCTAAAGTTCATCATAGAGAATGTGAGAAAAAGCAGCAGGCTGTGTAACGGGGGGCAGGAGTTGGGAAGTGAAGGTAGAAGATGATGTGGCAGCAGCATTAGCTTGTGTTAAGGAGAGTCCCTAACCAAAGACCCAGAGGCCGCCATGACACTTCCAGCTACAGTAAATAAAGTAGGCAAAGTAGGGCCCCAAGCCTTACCCCGGAACTGGGGGGTGGAGGGAATCAGAACTTTACTAACTTTTTCTCACTACTGTTTCTGTCGGTGCCTTTCCTCCACGTTCATCATTCTGAGAGTAAATTGTTTCTTTCAGGGCTGCCTTGAATGCTGAAAGTTTCAGCAATAATATGTAGAAGCTACATAGGGAGACAAGTAAAATGTATAATGAAGCATTAGATAAATTAACCAAGCTAAATTTTCAGAACTAAAGAGAGCTCTTTTCAGACGTCATAATGCTGGGTTTTGTTGTTTTTTAAGCCATGCTCTTTGAATAGCTTTTCTCAAATATTCACTTTTACTCTGTACCTTTGCTAATTATCAAGCATTTTTCATAGGTGAGATTCAGAATCCAAGGCACTACTAGGTTGTCCTTTGCCCCGGCTGTTGGTAAATAACTGTGGAAATGCACCAGCAATTGTGATCCTAATTGGTAGGTAAATTAATTACTGATAGGCAAGGATCCATTCTTATTCTTTCATCTCTCCCTGCTGTATGATGTTTATAAAAGATTGTTTTTGCTCTAGTCAAAGGATTTTGATGTCTTTACCTCTTGACCTCTAAAAGATTTTTTGAGAGAGATGCCATTTTCTGTCTCCTCATCTATGTCTTTATTCCAATTCATCAAAGTAGTTCATAGAAACCTCAGCGAGGGCCTGGTTGTAAACTGCTGTAAAAATGGAACCATATTGCTGTTCGTAGCTTTTGCAGTGTTCATTAATATTTGTGAATGTGAACCCAGGCAGTGGCAGTTACATTCCCATTACTGAAAGGCTGCTAACAATCCCATTATTGTCTTACCTTAATTGGACTTCTGTCTGAGAGGGAAAAAAATAAAGAGCCAATTTAATTTTCTCTTGCCATTGACCTGTGATATCTGCAAGGCATAGACTCGCCTCATCTCTACCAAGTGGGCCCTAGGAGGACTGGTCATCTAGATATTAAATTTCTCAAATAAATCCATTTGAAACTGGGGTCAGAACGTACTGGATAATGAGGTAAATTGAGAAACTGTCCATCTGACTTGAAGCCACATCAGGCTCCTTCTGAAAAGCAGCGACCTGATTTTGAGGAACCAGTATAATGAGGGGCTTGAATTAGATTCTGCAGAAGATTATAAGTCCTTTTGAAAAAAATTTCCACCATCTTTCCAGTTCTCTCTTCTCCCTTTAGTTTGGGGTTTTCATGTTGCTGCAACAACAAAGGGTGAAATGGTTTGTTTTTTCCATCTCACATGATACTTGCTCCCTTGGTGAGACTCAATTCAAGAAATGGGAACCCCCTAGGGTTTCTTTAGTCTGAGGAAACTGATCTCCAAAGCACCATGGTGCCCATTCACTGGACTGTAGCTATTTCCCATGTGAGCCATTTGACTTACAGGTAATTCTGCATATACTGGGAATGGGACGGGATCAAGCCCCTAGGGCTTCGAGCTTCTCTGCCACTTAAAGTTACTCCAGCAGCACCTGAGAAAAAGCTTGGTTTTCCTTCCTGCCTCGTCACTATCCAGCCCAGTCATATTTGAAATAACCATTTCGAAACAGCTTAATTCTCACATGTGGAATATCTGACAGACACGGTTTACCGTTCTCTTCTAGGTCCTCCTTTCATTGTTTCCCATTTTAGTCTAGACACAGCAGCCATGTATTCCCAAGTTGAAGATCAGGGCACTCCCACCGACAATGGATATCCATTTAGAATTTATAATGCACTTATTTGAAGTATCACTTTAATGTGTCTTATGCATCTAAACAACTTAGACACTACACCATACTTTGATAGATATTTAACAAAACAAATTAAAGGTAAACTTACATTAAAAATCACAGTTCTACCAAAAGCACTATTTGTTCACCATCCACTTATCAAGCACTTGTTGTATTTGCAGCAGTCTGTTCTCATAATTTCCTTTGCAAACTGTTCTGCCTGACCTCGCTCAATTATTCCTAACATTCTTAAACTTTATAATTTTTTTACTTTTAACAAAATAGTACACATACTTAATTTTTACATGAATTCAACAAGCTTGTAAAAAAGAGCAACAGGCTCTCACTTCACCCTTTCTTAAGCAAAGTGCATTCACTTTGACTCTTGATAATGTTCTCCCTTTATTTTCTCGTTCTGTCCTTCTGGAACTCCTCTTGATTCAATGTTAAAGTTTCACAGAATATTCTCTAATTTTCTCATTTTGTTTTCTATTTTCCATCTTAGCGTTTTGTCAAACTTCGAGAATTTTCTCAATTTATCTTTCAGTCCTTACAGTGAATTTCTCTTTCTCCTACTTCATTTCTGAAAGCTCATCCTTGTACTCTGACTGCTCCTTTTTGAGCATATACTGCACCTACTTCATACATGTGACATCTGCTCTCATCTCTCTGAGCACGCCATTGTTCTGAAGCTTTTGTTTTGCTCCCTGCGTTGTCTCTAATTATTTCAGGTTTCTTTTTCTGGTTGCTTTAGTCACTCTCTTTCAGATTGGAAGGTTACATAAATATCTGGTAATCCATAACTGTCAATTTATGTTTTCCTTTTTCATTATCATGTTTTGAATAAGTAATACATTCACATGCTTCAAATGCAAAAAATATATAAAAGAATTCAGTAAATTTTTTTCTCCCAATTTTGCCATAAATCTGCTCATTTCCCATCTCTTGCTCATTGGTAACTACTATTCTTGGGTATTCTTCCAGAATTCCCTTATGCACATAAAAGAAAAAGTGATAGATTCTTCTATTTTTCCAATTTACATAAAAGATAACATATTAAATGCTATACTAAATGTACTGTATTACACCTCACTTTTTTACACATAACAATGTGACTTTTTTATTTTATTTTAATCATTGTTCAAGTACAGTTTTCTCCCCTTTACTACCAATCCAGCCCACCCACCCCCGCTCCGAACTTCCCTCCCATTACCACCCTCCCCCTAGTTTTTATCCATGTGTCTTTTAACTTTGTTCCTGTAAACCCTTCCCCTTTTCCCCTGAAACTCCCTCTCCTCTCTCCTCTGGTCACTTTCTGCCTGTCCTCTATTTCAGTGTCTTTGACTGTATTTTGCTTGTTTCTTTGTTTTGTTGTTTAGGTTCCTGTTAAAGGTGAGATCATATGGTATTTATCTTTCACTGCCTGGCTTATTTCGCTTAGCATAATGCTTTCCAGTTGCATCCATGATGTTGCAAAGGGTAGGAGCTCCTTCTTTCTTTCTGCTGCATAGAATTCCACTGTGTAAATGTACCATAGTTTTTTGATCCATTCATTTACTGATGGGCACCTAGGTTGCTTCCAGCACTTAGCTATTATAAATTGTGCTGCTATGAACATGGGGGTGCAAGGTTCTTTTGGATTGGTGTTTTAGGATTCCTAGGATATAGTCCCAGCAGTGGAACTGCTGGGTCAAAAGGCAGATCCATTTTTAGTTTTCTGGGGAAGTTCCATACTGTTTTGCACAGTGGTTGTACCAGTCTGCATTCCCACCAACAGTGCACTAGGGTCCCCTTTTCTCCACAACCTCTCCAACACTTGTTGTTTGTTGTTTTGCTTATGTTGGCCATTCTGACTGGTGTGAAGTGGTACCTCATTGTGGTTTTAATCTACATCTCTCTGATAGCTAGTGATATTGAACATCGTTTCATGTGATTTTGGATCTTCTGTATGTCCTCCTTGGAGAAGTGTGTGTTCAAGTCCTTTGCCCATTTTTTAATTGGGTTGCTTGTCTTCTTAGAGTATAATCGTGTAAGTTCTTTATATATTTTGGAGATTAAGCCCTTGTTTGAGGTGTCATTGGCAAATATGTTTTCCCATACAGTTGATTCTCTTTTTATTTTGATACTGTTTTCTTTAGCTGTGCAGAGCTTTTTATTTTGATGAGGTGCCATTCGTTTATTCTTTCCTTTATGTCTCTTGCTCTAGGGGACATGTCAGTAAAAATGTTTTTGCGTGACATATCTGAGATTTTCCTACCTATATTGTCCTCTATTACTTTAATGGTGTCACGGTTTATATTTAAGTCTTTTATCCATCTTGAATTTGTTTTTGTATAGGGTGTAAGTTGGTGTTCTAGTTTCATTTTTTTGCACATAGCTGTCCAGTTCCCCCAGCACCATTTGTTGAAGAGGCTATTTTTACTCCATTTGATGTTGCTGCCTCCTTTGTCAAATATCAATTGATCGTAGAGACTTGGGTTTATTTCTGGGCTCTCTGTTCTGTTCCATTGGTCCATGTGCCTGTTTTCATGCCAGTACCAGGCTGTTTTGATTACAGTGGCCTTGTAGTATAGTTTAGTGTCAGGTATTGTGATCCCTCCTACTTTACTCTTTCTCAACATTGCAGTAGATATTTGGGGTTGTTTATGGCTCCATATAAATTTTTGAAGTGTTTGTTCTATGTCTGTGAAATAAGCCATTGGTACTTTAATAGGTATTGCGTTGAATGTGTAAATTGCTTTGGGTAGTATGGACATTTTAATGATATTAGTTCTCCCAATCCATGAACATGGTATATGTTTCCATTTGACACATAACAAAGTGACTTTTATATTTGTTCATAGCTTTATGATATGGGGCACATAGACTGCTTCCTCATTTTCATAGCTGTATAGTATTCCATTTTATTCATTATTGATTATTCCCCATTTTTTTATTATCAATAATTCACAACATGGTAAAATAATAAACAACATGGTAAAAACCTCATTTCATATATCTTCAGGTATATTTTTAGGTTGCATTCCACAAACTGGAGTTGTAAAGTCAAAAGTATAATGCATTTGTAATTTTGAAAAATTTTGTCCAGTTGCCCTTCACTGAAAGCATACCATCTTAACTATCTACCAGCAGTGAGAGGGACGTTTAACTTCATGAAAGTCTCATTACCAAAACACATGTACAAATACTAAATAGCTTTCTTCTGTGTATTAGTTTTCTGTCACCTTTGTAAAAATCATCACAAACTTAGTCACTTAAATCAGCATTGATTTACTGTCTAACTCTTCTGGAGGTTATATTCAAATGGATCCCAAATTGACCACACTGGGTACCATATACAAAATTCTAGCAAGGTTTGGACCTATTTATGAATATCTCATATATCTCCATTGGCTTTTCCATGTATCCATCAGTCAGTATCATGCCGCTTTAATGACTGCAGCTTTGTAACATACATTATTAATGTCTGGTAGTGCGAGTGCCCCCTCATTGCTCTTGCTGTTTCTGGCTAGCCTTACTGATTTATTTTTTGAGATGAACTTTGGGATCAACTGGTTTAGTTTTTTTTAAGTTGATATTTTTATTGAAATTTATTATTTGCATATTATTACTACTAAAATCACTAAGAGAGAATTGAATCCTATCCAAGAACCTGATATGTCTTTTCATTTCTTCTAGCATTCTTTTCTGTCTTTCATCAGTGTTCATATAGGTCTTTCACATATTTTTCTTAAATTTATTCTGCGTTTTTTTTATTGCCCTTATGCCGTTTGAGTGGAGTGTTTGCATTCTGATTATAATTTGTATGTAAACAACTTTTCCAGTATATCTTAGCAAATCTCCTAGCAATTCATTATATCAACAAAAGCAATTGATCATAACTAAGCCCCCAATCCCCAAACATGAAAGGAGAAATAAACCTTGCAGGATTAACCCTTAGAATGACAGGATTAATTAATACATTTTATATGTGTTTGGAATAGTCTATCCTCAAATTTTAATTTTGTGGTTATTTTTATTATGCAATGCTAAGTAACACAAACAATATTCTTAACTCAAACAATTTATGAAATACAATAAAATAATCTTCCATGAAAAACCACTTTATCCAAACAAGATGGAGAATATAATAAATTGGTATCCACCTTTGTGGTCTTCCCTAAGCCATCCCTCTGCATCCATCTTCTATGCAATATCCTGAATTTTGTTGTCATTATTCATTTTTTTAAAATACATTATCACTTCTGTATGTATTTCCAAACGATATGTTTAGTTTTGTTCTCCTTAGAACTTTATACAACTAGAATCATATAGTCTTTTCACACAATATTGTTTCTAAAACACATTCATCTTCTTCTTTATAACTTTGGTTTGTTTAATTTCACAACAGTATAAAATCCTAAATAATCCACAAAATGATTTTTGAATACTGTTGGAAATTGAGGTTGTTTCCCCTCTTATACACAGTACTAACAATAGTCATCTATGTGCTTTTGGTACACATGTGCAAAAATTTGTTATGCATAGAGTATATGCATAACAATGTGATTTCTGGGTCATAAATATGCAAATATTTAATTATAATACCAAATTGTATACCCCAAACTGCTGTGTATGAGTTCCCTTGGCTCTGTTTCAGGAATGTGCAAAATTTTTATGGAACGTGTGATATAGTAAATATTTTAGGGCTATACAACCCTACTGCAGATGCTCAACTCTACTGTTGTAGTAGAAAAGCAGCCATAGGTAATGTGTTAATAGTGAGTAAGGCTGTGTTCCAAGAAAACTTCATTTGCAAAATAGGCAATAAGCAGATTTTGGCCCATGTGACATAGTTTCCCAACTCTTTATATTCACATTTTTATGCTTTTAATAGCAAATTGCAAATATTTAATAGCCAGCATTTTAGCAAAAAAAAAAAGAAAGAGATCAAGAAAATGTGACAAAATGTTAACAGTTAACTCTAGGTGAATCCAATGCTATCACGTCCATATACTTGTCTTTCGTCATTTCTGTGGGTTTGAAATTTTTCAAAATGAAAAGATAGGGAGGAAAAAAACTAATAAAAAAGTCTCACCATATTATGCCCTTCTATTTTAAAATAGCTTCATAATAAATTGTGGCAATATCATGTAACAAAGCCAAAGCTAAGGTCCTTACTTAGGATCTTCAAAAAATTTATTAATGCTCAACATTTTCAAACAATTAAGAGAAAATGGGAATTGAAACATTATTACTATATTTTCAGGAGTAGGAATCAATATCAGAATTATTTTGTTATATTGAACTAACTGTTTATGCTATGCTTAGGAAAACTGCATTAAAATTTAGGGATCCCTTTTATATGTTACAAATAAGTAAGATGTTGAATATTTTAACACATTTTACATCAGGTGTAATAACCTCAGATGTGTTATTAACTTTGTTATTTTTAACTAGGCAACCATAATCCCCCAATACTCAGTTGGTGATATTAGATGATTTCCAGAAAAGATTTATAAAAGGAATATTTCACATCTGAGGTGTTTATGCTATTAATTAGCTCACATACCAACAATCTCATCAATAACCCCTCTCCAGTTAAGAATACCCAAAATGATCAGTTTTATTACCTGTTAAATATATTACTTTTAAGGAACTATACATTCAAGAGCAGCTGTGAAATATTTCAGTGAAAGATAGAAAACATATTTCTTTCACAAATACTTTCCTGAAAATCTAATCACATCAACTGAACATTAGTGGAGATCACTTGTGTAGAGTAAAATAATAATACATCTGAAGGTCTTATACTTGATGTAAAGTATGTCAAAATATTCAACATTTTACTTATCTGTAACATGCACAGAGTCCATAAAATTTCAATGAAAATTTTGCAAGCATAGACTAAACAAATTTAGTTTTGTATGACATAAGAATTCTGATGTTGATTTCTACTCCTGAAAATATAGCACTAATGTTTCAACTGCCATGTTCATTCATCCTAGCAGATATTAAAGCACAGTGACAAGCTGTTGTAGCCACAGAAAGATCATCCTGAGGTGGAAATAAATCAAGAGAAACAGCAAATAACAGAGAACTGAACATCACACAATTTAATATTTGGCAAGTGTCATAAATGAGAAAATGATCAATTTAATTAGTATTTTTATATTGCTTTACAATTTTCATTTATATTATAATTTACAGATTAAGGAACAGAGTTGAAAAGTTTAATTTGCCTAAGGACATATGACTATTAAAGGACACAGATGAGAATCACACACAATTCATCTAAAGCCAAAACCATGAGCTCATCCACTACATCATTCTGTCTCACTATGAACTTGAGTACAGACACACACAGACATATGTGATGGGTTTGGTGAATTTGATAGAAAGCTAGGTGAAGGTTAGTAAAGACAAGTGGCAGGTGAGATAACAAGATTGCTGGGAGAAAAAAATCATAATAAATGAGGAATAAATGTGGCATATTGGACTACATTTACTAACAGACCTTATACAGGGTCTAGTATATTACTGTAAACCACCCAACCCAGCCCTCTAGGGACACCTATGGGTCCAGAGCAGGAGAGGGCTATTTGGTAAAACGTGAAGTTTAATTTCACCAAGAACCCAAGTAATTCATTGACGGATGCTTTTCCTCCATAAAATTACTGGACCCAAGAAGAATACAATATTTCCCACTTGGTGAAACAATATGAGTCCCAGAAATGGTAGATCAGAGCTCAGGGGAGGCCACAGAGCCAGCCAATACCTGCAGTGGAAGAAATTGCAGTGTCCTCCAAATTCCACTTTCTCGTGTCACAGTAGGGTCATAGATGGGCACATTAGAAATAGGTATACCTGCCTCACTGTTGGGGACCACCCTGCCTGGTCTCAGGAATCTGTAACTGCCTATAACTATGGCTGAGTAAGAGGCCTCTGAACCAGGAGACACTAAAGAGGCAAAACTTATTTCCCTGGCATGAATGCTGCCTGTTCTGTGCCGGCCTTCTGAGCTTGATCAGTTAGCCATTGACAGGTAAGATTTCCCATGGAGGGAATCGCCTAAGACAGGCATGATCACAAGAAGGCCTCAGGGAAGAGACTCACGGGGCTGTGGAAATGATGGAGTGATCAACATTGACCCCTGCTCCCGTGGCTTTGCCAATGCCTGAGTCCTTGAGAAATCCAAGTCTCCCAGCTGCCTTTGTCTCCTCTGCCCAACTCAGGCTTGTGGAAGTAACAGGGGCAGTGCAGTCCAGACCAGAGTCGGTGGACCCCCGGGGAAATCAGGCCTAAGACATAGAATATGAAAGACCCTGTGAGATCTGCTTGCTGGAGAATGCTTTTTAGTTAGAATATGAAGTCATGGGCAGGAAACAAAACCAAGCTTTAAGTCCTGTAGTCTTTTTAAATGGTAAAACCCCAAAATCCCTGGCTTAGGATCCCAGCAGGAAATCTGCCAGCGCCTTTCAAAAGCTAACTACTTGTAATTTGCAAACTGTATTGGTATTCAAGAATAAAACCCTGCTTGTGCAGGGGGAGGGGGCACACTCTCCTAGGGTGCTCTCCCCTAGGCAGGGTGGCCCGGCGCTTTCCACTTGAGAGAGTGGTCACTCCGTCCCTGCTTCCCCACAGAAAATTGCCTGTTTCTGTGTATGTTCATTACTCGTGTTTCAGCGAGTCATCCGCAGCATTGTGTGATCACTGCAGGCCGGTGATCTCGCATCACCTCACATTCTCCTTCTTCTTCCCCTGGATAGACACCGATGGAGAAGAGGCTCTAGAAATGGGTACAGCTTCAACATGCAAGGAACCTGGGTTCCTGAATCACCATGTGGAAGAGAGACACCCACTGACACAGACCTTAGATTGCTGCATGAGGCAGACATAAAATCCCATTGTGTTTGAGTCATTAAAAATTTGGGTCTATTTATCAATACAGGCCAGGCTACTCTGACTAATGCAATTTGTCTACCCATCATGTAGTCATAAGCAGCACTCTTCCACATCCACAGAAAGAGTACAGTCTGGCAGTGTGAAATAGTATGTGCACAGTAGTTCAGAGTAGATAATGTAAGACCGGTGATCAGAGGGGCAGCAGGTATTGGCAAGAGAGACATAAAGAGCAGCAGCTAGAACAGAAGAAACATCGATGCCTAGAGAGCTGCTGCTTCAGAACTTACAGAGAGCTGTAAGAAAGGGGCAGAGTTGGGAGCAGATCATTTGACTGAGGGCTGCTGGCCCTCTACTGTTAGGAACAAACTGTAAAACATAGTTACTACCTTCTTCATACTGTTAGTGCCCTAACGATATTCACGCAGACAGGAGCGTGCGCCCATAGACACATGTGCAGTGAGAATGAACACACTCCAAACCTGACAGTGTTAGTGTTCCTGTTGATTCACCTAAACTGTTTAAGAGAAGCAGACTGTACGTTCACAATGATTTTTTCATTTTGAAGAAAAATTTTATTAATTGTATATTTTCATGAGGATATTTAAGTGGCTGTACATAAATAAATATGTAATGAGATACAAAGTTCTGTCCAATTCCCATTGTGAAATCTTTCAAGAAATGCATATTTACAGAAAACAGAACAGCGCTCCTGCTGCACAGTGAGCTCCTTTGAGGGCTCCTGCTGCACTGTGCTCATGGTCATTGCTGGCACTTGGCACACAGGAGGCACTGAGGAACATTCAGTAGAGGAATTTATGAATGTGTAAGTACTCTAGTGGCTTTTGATGTGTAAATT